>LZPO01087705.1:15576-41750 GCA_001675575.1 Neotoma lepida | reverse complement strand
TGCAGGGCAGAAGATTTCATCAGACCCTCTGGAGCTGGCATTGCAGGTTGTTGTAAGCTGTCCAACCTAGGTGCTAGAAACTGAATTCAGGTCCTAAGCAAGTAATAAGAGCTCTTAACTGCTGAACTATATCTCAAGCTCCTAAAACTGTGTCTCAATCCATTTTCTATTACTGTAACAGAATACTTGAGACTGAACGATGATAAATAATCAAAGTTTACTGGGTTTACAGTTTTGAAGGCTGGAAGGCCAAGCCTCGGCAGGCAGCAGCTTCTCGGCTTCCTGTGAGGACTCAGTTTCTTTGGTTCAGTGTAGAGGGCAAGAGGGGTTGGGGACACTTGGAAGACAGAAAAGGGGAACTAGACCTAACACCAACACCGTGTGAAACAAAGACTCCTCAATATGAGTTCTGGTGGTGACAAACCACATTCAACTTAATTTGTCTTAAAACTACTCAAAAACTGAAGAGTTAAGTAACAAATGATGTATTTTAAAGAAAACGTTAATGTAATAAAATAAGTGGATTACATATTTACTATAATTCAGATTATAGTGTGGTTTAGAGAAAGAAACTGACCTGTAAAGGTCAAACAGCTCTTTCTTGTGCACAGACCTCAAAGTTAAATAAAAATTTAACAATGAAGGGGAGGGTGGGCTTAGAATCATCCCCCTCCAAGCTCTCATCAGATGAGGTAGCAAACAGCCAATTACAAGACCAGAGAGTTCACTCAAAAGCTCAGGCCCCAGCACCTCACCTTTCTGAGCCCCTGTCAAGAGCATCTTTCTCTGAAAGGAGTTACCTGAGGAGCAGAGACAAAGGAAAAGCATTTCTAAGTTTTGCACCTCTCAGATGAAGCAGCCAGCCCAGCAGGCTCCTTCCTCAGGAAAACACTGGAAACAAGCAGACTAAGGGACTGAAGCCAGGGATGACCCCTGAAGGTGCTTTCACATGCAATGACACCTTCAGCAGGAAGGTAGGGGGGTGGGCAGGGTGTCCAGCTTGAGTGGAGCAGGGTCCTGACTGCCCGGTATGGGCAGTTTTATGGTCATCCAGGCTGCAGGAAGAGTAGAATCCATTTTACTGTTCTCAGATATTGGGATAAAACTATTAATTAAATATCTTAAAGGTATGCAGAGCACCAAGTTACATGGATTCTGTGAAGCTTCTTTGGCTCCCACTACCCTAGACAGCCCCTGGGCTGTGCATGCTTTTCTGTAGGCTCTGCTGACTCAGCCTGTTCCTTCTCCAGTCACAAAGCATAATTCACTCCATTCTTTCTGGCTCCTTTTCTTTCTCCATTCCAATTGTTAATACCATTTTTACAGAGTATAATTTCCACATAGGAAATCTATTACTTTAATATTAAAACCCTGGCCTTTGGATTCTAGCAGTCTCTGTCCACTTACAGCCATGTTCTACCTCATTCTGCTTCTCCTCTGCCTCCTGCCTCCTAGACATCTTATGTACTCACCTGCTCAAGAACTCACCATATGGATATCTCACCTCCATCCACAATTGCCACATAAACTGCCCAACCGGATTCCTATTTAAATTTGGATTTACCAATGAAATTCAAGTTAAATTAGACAGCCTGAGGGTTTATAAATCTTATAACCTGACTTTTAACAAGATTTTCAGTTTTTGTCATCATTTCATTTTCGTCCAGCTTATCAATTTGACCACAGTTGATTCCCATCAGTTTGGAACCAGCAGCCTAGCAGCTGCAACTCAAAGAGGTACAGTACTCAAATCCTTCTGCCATACACTTTCCACAGGTCCTCATACCTGGGTATCCAGTCATTTTGTTTCTCCCTTCTTCCACATGAGGTAGCTGTGCGGTATGAGTAATTCTGACTTTATGTACATTGATGCTGTTACAAATTCTGTTTGCATATGGTAGCTCTCTACTCCTCAGTCACCAACTTTGCCTTCTGCTCCTGTTGGTGATGGCTGGAAACAGCCCAGTCCTCCCACCGCCCTTACCTGGGTCCCAAAGCTTTTATAGGCAGGAGAAAAGGGAACCCTTTAATGGCTAGATGGTAGCTCTTCTCCATTCAAAATTACCTCCCATGATGCAACACTCTTTCTTGTTACCCTTCAAACCTCTGGCTGAGTTTCTAAAATCAGTATCTCATCCTTCACTTCTTAATACATATAACTTGAATAAATAAAATGAAATGGTAAGAATTATATAGATTACTTCCTAGTTAATTAGCCCATGTTCAATTGGTGGTAGTGATAAGAAAATTGTAACATTTCCCTCTGTTAGTGTGAAAACACACCAGCTCCATGAATTTCCCCTTCCTGTCAGTTTTCATGTCCATAGCTTCTTTTTCTGTGACCCAGGCATGCTCAAGCAGCTCTTAAAATCTGTCCTGCATCCACATTTGACAAAATCTCATTTATATTAGATCCGATTTTATTGAGCATGTATCCTATGATTCACTTTCTACCTCCTACCTTCACTTCAGTCTGGCTGGTTGCCTTCTGTCTCTACAATCCGACTGACACACATGTGGAGAGGCAGGGCAGGGACTCTTCATGTTCCCTGAACTGTGTGATGGCTAATGTTGGTCTCAGCTCTTCACTACATTCTCTTGTTTTGGCTTTACAATAATCTTGTTAGTTTCCTTCCTTATCTCTTTGAACATTGCTTCCCATTCACTCCTCTTGCCCCATCTTCCTCTGCTGGAGCTCCTCATAATCAAATTACTTCTTTGTACTGGTCTCATTACATACTGTCTCCTACAGACTTCCAGATGTTCTCATTTTTCTGGGCACATTTCAGATGGTGACTCCTCCATCTTTCTCCTAAGCCTCAGACTCAGTTCAACTCCACTAAACTGCCTGTTTCATCTTTTCAACTGGATAACCTCTTGATCAATGGTTAAAACTCAACTTACTTTCTTTCTAGAAAACTCACTCATGTGGATATTTTTGTATGCTAACTGCTAGAGTTCCTGTACCCAAGCCAGTATCAGAGTCAACTCAGGTGCAGCCAAATACTCTTCTGGCTGTGCGACCTCTCTTGCAGGGTTGCCCTTATGGAGGAGCTATGAGCTATGTGGCTTGGGGCTGAATTATTTGTCCTGATGCCTGAGAATAAGAGGGTGGAAAGAGAAAATTATGTTCTACAAATGTTTGTTGATAGGACTGAGACACCCATCTTCAGGCTTTTGCTCAGATGGCATTCTTGGGCTGTGTTTGGGGGTCCCTCCTTCACAGCTCTCCAGTACCTCCTTCTGGAACTTACTGGGTTCTTTGCTTGCTGAACTGCAACTGTGTAGTCTGTGGTGTGCAGTCCTAATGACCTGTGAATTGTGAGGCAGGGATAGTTTCACAGTGACTAGCGGGGAGCTTTAAGAGGACCTCAATAAATGTCTGAAAACTGAATGACTTAATCTCCCTGCTTCAGCCCAGTACAAGGAATTTCAGGGCTGTGTTTCTATGTTCCCAAGCTTGTGTTGACAAAGCACTACAAACAATATAAGCTTGCATGTCTGGGTTCACAGTAGCCTAAAACATCCACTCCTCACTAGCAGACTAAAGACTGTATATTTTAGACACTGCTTACACACAGACTTAATGACAGAAAGTTCATAATTTGTGAACGATGGAAAATGAAAATATTTATCTTCAAACCTTTAAATTCATGTAACTGAAGGACTTATTTGAACTGTGCTCAGAGTGACCTAAGAAGACAGATGACAAAAGACTTTCTCAAAAGGATCACTTGTAGTCATAACAAGTCAGGAATGAAACTCCAAACTTGCTTCATGATCAAGCAAGCTCATAGTAACAGCTTGAAATGTCTGAGCATTTCAATCTACTTACCAAATTTTGGTTTTTAATAATTATCAGAAGAGAAAATTAAAAACTAGCATGTAGAATGAATTATGGCATGTAATTACTATAATACTTAAGGGTAAATACTATGTGTGAAAGTCTGCATAAAGAAGAAATGGTTATTAATCGTCACTTGGCAACTATTCTTTTAACTACTTCCATGCCCCAATCTGTCCCCTCAATTTCTCACCTGATGTTTGTACAGAGATCCTCATATGTGTACAGTCCTGTGCTAGAGTTTGGGAGTAAGGACAAATGAAAAATAATCTGCTTGTCACCTGGGAAAGGAAGCCATCTTCAGTTTAAGAACTTAGGTTTTGGAGAGATGACTCAGCAGTTAAGAGCACTGACTGCTCTGAGGACCTGGATTCAATTCCCAGCACCTACATGGCAGCTCACAACTGTCTGTAACTCCAGTTCCACCCTCACACAGACATACATGCAGGCAAACCAGCAATGCACATCAAATTAGAAAACACAAACAAACCAGAAACCAAATACCAAACCAAACTGAACTTATGTCTCAAAAGTGCTCAACTCCACCCAACTAACCCCAGGGAGTCAAGTGAGGTTAAAGCCCGAGAAGGAAGAGCATTCAGATGAGGAAGAAACGCAGTTCTTCCAGTGAAAACACGGCAGACAGAGAGGGTGTGGTGGTTTGAATGAGAATGGCCCGCATAGGCTCATAAATTTGAATACTCGGTCCCTGGTCCATGGAATTGTTGGAGAAGGATTGGGAGGCGTGGCTTTGTTGGAGTAGGTATGTCACTGGGGCTAGGCTTTGAGATTTCAAAAGACTCATCCATTCCCAGTTAGCTCTCACTGCCTTGTGCCTGTGGATGAAGAAGTAAACTCTCAGCTGTCCTGCAGCCATGTTTTCACTCCTCCATTCTAGACATTATGTTGAGAAATGGGAATAAAGGATATTGGAGGAAGAGGAGAAGACAGGATGTCAGCTGGCACTAGGGTGGGGGGATAGATAAGCCTGAGCACTTGCAGGCCAGCCAACATAACTGAAAAGTTGCACTTCTGGTTCACTGAAAGACTTTGTCTCAAGGAAGCAAGGCAGAGAACAAGTGGAAGACACCAACACCCTGCTCTGGTGTTTGCATGTGTGTGCATGAACACTCATGTTCATGTAGCGCATACACACACACACACACACACACACACACACACACACACACACACAAAGAAAGCAAGGAAGGAAGGAGGGAGGGAAGGAAGGGAAAGGATGCCACTTAAGAGAAAATGGTGGCTATAATGTTGGTCTAAGTGGGTTTATTGGTGCTCTGTATATGTGGTATGAAAACAAAGGAATTGCCACTTGCGGAGTAATGGGCAGTCAGCTTGGTATCAGTCTGAAATGTGTCTTAGATATGGGAGAGAATGTGAGGACCACAGGACAAATGAGCTTGGACAGTGGAGAAAGGTTTTTGACTGGAGATGCAAATTTGAGTTACCAATGTAGTTACCAGGATTCCTGGAGAGCAGGAATGAAAAAATTTACTCATTTTACAAACATTGCAGTAAATGATCAAAATAACTAGTAGAATTAACAAAGCCTTCAACTAAGAACAAGATAGATACTACTACCTTAATTAGCAAATATTCACCCAAGAGCCAGTCTTGATAAGCGCAGGGATCTAGAGTCAGAAATGCTGAATACTAGCTGTTAGGTACTGTGTGGATTGGGGAAAAGCAAGTTTTAAAATAGTCTAAGCATTTGATGTGTATTAATTTAATCTGTATAATAACCTCACCATCTAGATATTCTTATCTTTATCTTTCATATGAGAAAACAAACTTAGAGAGGTTTAGTATATGAACCAAAAAGGGGGGCTGGGCTGTGGAGACAACAGACATGGATAAAAATCGTAACTTTGCAGACACCCAGCTTTGAAAGTGTATAGGAGTTGCTGGGTTGCCCTGTGTCTCAGGGTATTACCAATATGATGGAGGCAGCAGTGTCCACTCCACAGTGCTTTTGAGAGGACGAAAGTACAAACAGCTTGTAGGACATCTACAATACAGGGGGAAGTCATTAATGGCAATTCTTTTACCACAGCCTTTGTCTTTTTAAATGAAATAAAAATGTACAGATAACTTTTCCTATCAAGATCCTGAGGTGAGTTATTTGAGTGTTTGGCTGCCTTCCAGGCAGAGGAGTGGCATATGAGGGGAAGCTATAGGCTAGGGTGTACAGTTAAGACTGACATTTATCAAAGGAGTACGTCAATATTTTAGGACCATCAATACTCTTTAAGCAGCCTGCTTGGTGAACTTTACTGATGTAGGTCTTTTGCGTGCATGCAATAAACTGATCTTTGCCTTGAAGCTGTTTATGATCTCAAGTTCAGAGCATGGAGAATATTACATCCTGGGATCAATACATAAAAGTGCCAATTCTTAAAAAAATCTGCTCTGGTTCTTTGGCAAGAGAAGTACAAGCAGGAAGGACAGAGGCTACAAAAGCTACCTACAAAGACTTGGGCATCTTACTTACTATAGCATTGCTTTAATACATTTATAGCCTTCTTCTGTTGGCAACTGTGTCTGTCCTCATTCTGGTATGCCCTCAGTAAGCCACCAAGATCTTAACCTTCATAACACAAGTGCCATTCACTGAAGCAGTTATAACAGGAAAGGAAAGCTAGCTGATGGGTTTTAAAGTGTTATAGGCCACTGAATCACTGGCTACTTGGTGAGGGCATGTGGAGAAATGTCACTCTCAGCTCTGCCAACACAGTGAAGCCCTGCTAATGAAACAGACCTCTGAAATGAAGGCCATCCCAATAGCTTCTAAAACCCTCCAGACTTCCTTGGGAAACCTGTATCAGCAATAGAAATACTTCATTAATGATTTCCACTTATTTCCCTTGCAGGTTTCACTTCCCAGCAACTATTCTGATAGAGACTGACCACCCCAGGCTTCCTATCCTGTTAATCTACTCACAGGTGCCATGGTGGTCCTGAGGTCTAAACACAAACAAAAGGCA
Organism: Neotoma lepida; assembly: GCA_001675575.1. Taxonomy (NCBI): domain Eukaryota; kingdom Metazoa; phylum Chordata; class Mammalia; order Rodentia; family Cricetidae; genus Neotoma; species Neotoma lepida. The sequence goes on along the minus strand of LZPO01087705.1, from coordinate 34,904 downwards.
GCAAAGGGCTGGCAGTCCCCTAACCCTAGGGATGAAGAAGTGACATAAAACCTACTCAGAGACAGATTTCTTGGCTTTTTAGGGACCCGATGTATTTCTAATGTCTGTTAAAGGAAACAAACACACAAACTTAAAAACAGAATAGCTGTGACAACACAAAGCTAGGAAAAAAAAATAAATGAGCTAGATCATGATCTGGAGAATTCTTGGGCATCAGACAAGAGCATGAGAATAAATCACTTAGAGAATTAGATCTGTTCCAGGCTTCATTAGTTCTAATTATCCCCCAAATATGCTCAGCAGAATGTGCTGGGTCTGCTGGGACTGACGCACAATAGAGTGGGCATCCTAGAAACTCCTCTGAGCAGACAGAGAGTTCATAAAATAACTGAAATGCCTCTTACTGCATAAGCCACCAGATGAGACACAAGGGGTGGCTCTGCACCCTGAAAGCTGCTTTTGTAAAAGTTGGGGCTTCTTTATTCTCTGTCCAAGACACAGCAACAAGGCCAAAGCCAGGCAGACTGTCTTTTTTTATGTTGTTACCTAAAAATCACAATAATGGTGGGAAAAAAGCACTCATTTCATTTGACCCAAGTATGGTAGCACACGCAACAATCCCAGCACTAGGGAAGCAGAGGCAGGCAGATCTCTGTGAGTCCAAGGCCAGCCTAGTCTATACAGCAGGTTTCAGGACAGCCAGGCCTACACAAAGATATTGTCTCAAAAATAGATAAAAAAAAATAGCAATTTTATTTTAGTTAGGGGGGTTGGCAAATAAAAACATGAACTCACTTCTAACAGAAAATTAGGATTTAAAAGTAAATAATGTTCCTAAAAAGTGAATATAAAAGGGATTTTTGCCTTTTTTTAAACACACAGAAACCTGGAGATGTGGAATATATTTTTGCATTTAGTGTTTACTTGTTTCTTACTATTTAATTCCCCAGTGCATTTTTCAAACAACTCAACTCACTGGAAGCCCTTTGGCGTGCTGATGGTCAACTCAAGCACTGTCCTTCAAGAAAATGATTCAGTGCAAGGGTCCTGCTGGGAAGACTACCTTGGCAGGATGGCTCACAGAGAGAGGCGCTCACCTCAAAGCTGATGACGGCATAGATTCCAGGGCAGACAATTTACACAGCAGGAGAACCCACTGTGACTCCACTGAGTTGTCATCTGACCTCCATGTGTGACATGGCCTACATGCAAGCCCACCCCCAACAGATAAATAAATGAATACCATTTAATAAAGTGAGCCCTGAAAACTTGATTCTTTATTAAATTTTATTCATTCATTTATTTTCAGGGCTCACTTTGACAGTAGACATATAGAGAAGATTAAAGGGCCACCACACAAAGCTGACAGTGAGGTGTTCCATAGTCTAAAGGATTTCATGTTGTCTTTAACTCATTAACTACATCACTTTTTACAAGCATTTACTCCACTCACATTAAATGATTTCAAAACTGTTGTTACTATTTCAAAATGAAAATAGTACCAAGCCAACACTTGGTAAATCAACTATTTAAAGTTGATTTGCTTTTCTGTGCATTAAACATGTATAAAACCTGGTGATTCTGTTTACAGACACAAAAGCTATTGGTAGAAAAGGTGATTCAGGTCAAAATGTATGTTTCACTAAAAATGGGGTGTGCATTCTGATAAAAACATGGGAAACTAGGTTAGAATCTGTGTGTGTGTGTGTGTTCATATCTGTGGATGCACATACAATGTGTACCGTGCATGAGGAGACCAGAGAGGTCAACCTCAGGCAGTATTCCTCCGGTGCTGTCCATTGTGTTTTCTGAGACAGTTCTCTTACTAGCCTGATTCACCTGGTAGTCTATATCCAGGAATCTGCCTGTCTCAGCATCCCAGTGCAGGATTAGAAGCATATTCCACCATGCCTGGCTTTGATTTTTTTTTTTTTTTTTTTTTTTTTTTGAGACAGAGTTTCTCTGTGTAGCTTTGGTTGTCCTTAAACCGCCTTATAGACCAGGCTGGCCTCTAATTCACAGAGATCCACCTGCTCTGCCTCCTGAGTGCTGGGACTAAAGGCATGTGCCACCATGCCTGGCTTTTTATGGATGTTCTTAAGCTTGAACTCAGGTCTTCATGCTTGCTTTGAAAGTACTTTATAGATTTGGATATTTCCCCAGCCCAGAATTTAAAGTATTTGACAAGGAATATTTAGTGAATTTAATCTGTCTACATAATGAGTTCTTTCTATACCTAGGATAAGTCGATACATTAAATTTATTTAAGCTAAATTTTGTTTTGCTATGGACACTGTATTTGTAGACTTTCACAAATTTTTAGAAAGAGCTGTTATACTTGTTCTTACTCAAAATAATAATATAACACTTATTCTCAGTCAAACCTTGGAAAAAATACCTAAAAGTAATAAGATAAACTGAGTTGGAAAAACAGAAGTATAATTCATATACTTAGAATTCTAGTTACAGCTGGTGTGATGGTATATGCCTTTAATACCAGCACTCAGGAGGCAGGGGCAGGAGGATCTTGGTGAGTTTGAGGTCAGCCTGGCATACATAGCAAGTTCCAAGCCAGCCAGGATTATGTAATAGAGAGACCCTGTCTCAAAAAAGATATTCTATGTTAAACCAATAAGATATTGGTGCTTATGCATCAGGGAACAACAAAAAGATCCTGTCTCTAACAAGGATTAACACCTGAGGTGGTCCTCCGACTTCACATGAATGCCCATGGAACATGTATCCCTGTACTCAGATGAACACCCAGACACAAGTCACACACATACATATGCACCTGTGTGCACGCACATACACACTCGCACAGATATTTATGCACAGCATTTAACAACAGGGTTTTGGTAGTACCCAAAGTTGATTTAACTGTCTCACTTATTGAAAGCTAATCTACAAGTCTCCAGTTCATTTGAGAGTAATATACTCCAGTCATCATATTTACCAAAAGCTATATGGCAAAGTTTAGGTCTTGAACAGGGGAGTGAGTACCATGAAACATTAGGTATCAATACAAGGACTGAAGGGTACAGGTATATTCAATCTGATACCTGACATATAGTTATTATTGACAGACAATAGAACTGCATCCCAATAAACCCATCATAAACTGAAAATATCACTAGGTGAGAATGCAGTTACTACAATTAACCTGCCAGACCCCACAGCTTAGTGGCACGATGTACTTCAGAGGATAGGTCTATCCCCATGACAATTGTGCTCAATGGGAGCTGTGGCTCTCCAGCCACTGTCCAGCATCTTGTGCTGGACCACACACATCACTGGCTCAGAAGGAGACCATTATCAAGAGCAGTTCCAACCAAAGACTATTATAGAGTAAAAACAAAAAAACAAAAAACTGTAATGTAGTGAAGGATCATGCTTACTTTAAAGGGCCTCTTTCGGGGCTGGGGAGATGGCTCAGAGGTTAACAGCACTGACTGCTCTTCCAGAGCACCTGGGTTCAATTCCCAGCATCCATATGACAGCTCACAACTGTCTGTAAGTCCACTTCCAGGGGACACAACACCCATAGCAAAACACCAATTAAAAATGGGGGGGGGGCTCTTTCTGTTAAAGGAATAAGACTGTAGAGGGAAAATCCTTACTAAAAGGTAAGCGTTCCAAGGAGGGACTTTGGCCCTGTATCAGGAAGGGCTTCCTAAGAATTCCTTCTTGTTAGTGAATGTCTATTGGGTAGGTGATGGGCTCCTTCTTGGCAGAGGAACTGGAGAGCCATGCTGAGTAACAGAGGAGACACACAGCCAAAGGAGGGGCCATAGAACTCCTTAGATTTCTCTTCTGCCCTGAGAGAGATGTCGGACTCATGAGGCAAAGTTTATTCTTCCTCATACTAATTGCATAGTATGGTATAACAAAATGTTCACTTGAAACTTCATATGCATTTACATATGTTAAGCATTAGTTTTACTGGAAATTCTAAATATCATAATTAAAATGTATATGGAAATTTTACAACATAATAGACAGATGTCCATCACTGAAAACAATCCTCACATTTGACTGGGGAGGGAGGGGGAAGTACCTGGGACTCCCAAAGCTTTCTTTGTTCTGATTTGATTTTGGTTTTGAGACTGGGGTTGATGATGCAGCCCAGGCTGGCTTGTGATTTGCTATAAGACCAGGCTGAATTCAATTAATTCTTCCTGTTTCAGCTTCCTATGTGATAGGATGATACACAGCTCTATGCCAGTATACCTGGCTATATAGCATTTTTGGAATTTGTCTTGCAAAAAACTATATATTATTTTGGCTTATATAGCTCATTGATATCACAGAGTGACACAATATGAATAAAAGAACCCTACAGAAGTATATAGATACTTTTGCAAATAATTGTTGAAGCAATTATTTCTAAATTTCTCTGTTTATAAAGATATAGCCCATTAACTTTGTTTTTATTTTTCTGTTTATATTTATTTTGTGTGTATGGGGCAGGATATGTGCTTTATGGAGCACTTGTGAAGTACAAAGTACAACTCACAGGAGTAAAGTTTCTTTCTCTACTGTTTGGATCTTGGGGATTACACTCTTGTCATCAGGCCTGGCAGCAAACGCCTTTAGCTGCCTAGCCATGTCACTAGGCCTACTTATGAATATCAACTGGTTTTAGAAGGAAATAGATCTTTTGGTGAATTAGTATAATTTTAAATTCATTTAATAGTATATGTCCTTCCTAAATATTTTCCCTGTGTGGAAGACCAACAAGTTATAAAATTAAAGTTTATAACATATTAAGGTCTCTATAATATGGAGTTTAAAAGTCATTGATCATAATATCCTTAAGCTAATGTATCCTTAAAGCAGGCCTCTAGTTTTCTTTTCAGAATACTTACCACAGCATCTGCTGCTACAAAGAACACCAGGAAGCACATGAATCCACACATACTTGTCTTTGTAATGTAGTCCACATGCTGTGGAGCCAACACCAGTCACTGTCAGACTAACCTGGCTCTGAAACTATTGTGGGACCCTTGGTAAGACTCTTAGGCTTCCCAATCCTGGTTTCTTCATTTGTGAGGCCTAACATTTCTTTTGCAGACTGAATGAGATCGTACACTCATTGAGTATTGTTCTCTACCCCACTTCTCGTGTGGACTTAAGTATAAAGAATCATCACGCACTCATTTGGAGCATGCAGGGTCTATACACAGAGGGAAAGGCTCCAGCATTCATACAAAGAGAAGAGAAAAAGAGAACACATTTTCCCCCAGAATTTCACCAGCTTTTCTCAGTTATTCCTATTACATGATTTAAAGCTGGTTCAAATACATATTCTTGACTGGCTGGGCCATATATCCCACATAGATCTCATTAAGAACACTAGAGCATCCAAGGTGAAGGCTGCCAATCATACAGTGAAGCAAATTCATAGTATCATAAGGGGTTGCTTTGGTTTTGGTTTTTTAAAGATACAGATATTGAAACTATCACAGCCAATCATTTGATTTTGACATGAGCTTCAAAGGTTAAGTTACTATCTGAAGAAAGGTAATCTGGTTGCCTCACAGCAGCCTGCAAGCTCGGCAATCTGCATAGAGAGGGGCATTTGTCATCATTAGCTGAGCTGTGACAGCTGGCACCCAGGGTGGCCTGGAATCAAGAAGTGGCAGAGATACTCTGGGTTTTGGTTGCCATTCAGTATAATCTGTTTCTTGAGGACCCAGTGTACTATATGAAAAGCTTTGTGATGTAACTAACAGCACTGAACATACTTGCATTTTCCACAACATGGATAATACAAAGATGGCATGTAATTAGCAGGCCGCCTCTAGACAACAAGATGCCATATCATCCGCTTCCTGCCTGCCTCTTAGATGGGAACTCTTTTCAGAACCCAGACAGCTCCAGGATAGTGGTTTTTTTGTTTCCATTGCTGTTGTTGATAATGTTTTTAATTCTATGTTAAGACTGCGTTAGGGTATTCAATTAAATACATTTAAGGAAACGGAACAACCGTGGAGAGGATGGTTCTCAGCTACATTAGAAATACTTTCCAGGAAAGAGTTCAACTACATACATCCAATATGGTGCATGCTCTTGGGGTGACATGAATATCAAAATTAGACCATTCCCATGACACGCTCTTCCAACTGTTTGAAGTATATGCAGTTCATAATGAATATTTTCAAAATATTCCCTGGTAAAGTTTAAAGTAACCTATCCAAATGAGTGCTACTATGTGTCTGAAATGGCTGTGGTTAATACCTTTTAAAGATGTTTATTAAAACTGGAAATTTTAAAATTAAACTTTTATATCTAGTTAATACAAAGCAATATAAATAATTAAAGAGAAAGTTTAAATTAAGGAACAGGTTGACCAGAGCTTTGAAAAGTTAGAATGTTACATACAGTCTCTCTACAGTCATCAGTGCTTAAAAATGTAATCAATAACACTGACTTTATATTATTATGTAAACTAGTTTTTCACAAATAAAACTAATTTTTGTGTTAATGTAAAATCTATGCAAATACATGCAGTCATTTATCAGGAGAGCTGACAAGCATTCCATATTGGAGGGGGAAATGAAACTGCCTTAAGAATAGAGGCAATTAATTATTTCTGTATTTTTTCTTCTTCTGTCTTGAGGCACAAAAGTTATCCATCCAGTTAAAACAGCAAATGAAATAAAGAGATTATTTTTTTATTTAAACACATATGGCTTTTGCCTGCAATACTGATCACCACAAGGTCTACAGATGCCCGTGGCTAAATTGTGTGCTGGCAGATGCACACAGGGGAAAACGTGCTAATGCAGCGTGGAGAGAAAAACAAATGAAGAACTGGGCTGCCTACTAGGAAACCCCAACCCAGAAACAAACCCACACCCACCCTTCCCCAATGAATTATGCATTCCGCTTACCAAATACAGGTGAAGGTTACAAAAAACTAACCCTGGTCTGTTACAAAAGTAGGAAATGCTTTCAAATTAGTAAAGACATTTCTATGTACATGGGTAGTTATCAATGTAGGTGACTGAGAGGTATATGCTTTTCATGAGCAGAATAGCGAGTGACATTTAAACTTCTTGATCTTACAACAAAAAGTGTGTAGCATGTTAAGACACATGACGGGATAGAAATGGCTGAATTTCTAGTTGGTAGTTTTTAAATCCGTTTGCCAGCAATCTATGAAGGTATTACTGCAAACTGGTAAGAACTGGTTTATGGACGCTGAAGAGAAGGCTCTGAGGATGAGTGCTTGCTGCTCCTGTAGAAACCCTGACCCTGAGTTAGGTTCCCAGCACCCACACCAGTCATCTCACAATTGCCTGTAATCCAGCTCCAGGGCATCTGATATCCTCTTCTGGACTTCACAGGCACCTACACACATGTGGCATTCTCTCTCTCTCTCTCTTTCTCTCTCTCTCTCTCATACATGCACACACACACACATACACACACACACACACATTCACATAAATAAAAATAAATCTTAAAAAAAACAACAAACATTATGGAATGTTACTGAAAATAAAGTCTATATTTAGTCCCTGTTTCCTTTTGACAGATTAATGTAAAAACACAAAAAGCCAATTCAATCTTTCACTATCTGAAATACTATGGGTGTGTGTGTGTGTGTGTGTGTGTATGTGTATGCATGTGTAGGCTATTTTATAAACGCTGAAAAGGATGTTTGCTAAAAATGGTTTAAGATTATTAAGAAAGCAATAACTTTTTTCTTAATAGGCCTGTAAGCTTGTGTAACATTAAAATTTCTATTTTAATTGCAAATAAAAATATAAAACAGAAAGCATTTAAATAATTTGTGTATCTTGGGGGGATTAAAGACTAGCTGTGTTTTTACAAGTACCACTTGAGCTATCTGGGAGAGCAGCAGCATCAACAAAAATGTCCCTACTTGGACACTTTACTAATTCTTTGTTTGGTGTTCTTGACCATCTAAATTTAAGTGACAATGTGCATTTATGTGAAACTTGGATCTGAAGCATATGATGAAAGAATGTGTACGCATTATTTAGTATTAGCTATAATTACTTCATAGTCTCATTTTATATCATGTAAAAGAAAGATTAAAGCAACTTCAAAAATACAAATACTGACAGTTTGTGAGATTTCTTTCTTTTGCCATAATGATATTAAGCAACAAATATGCCTCAAACATTGCTAATTCATTTGCGTTCACAGGATGGTACATTCATATGGAAACTTCACAGACTGGAATAGTACTTTTTACCAATTATAGTTCAATACATCCCACTGTATTTTTTAAAGTCATTTTTATTTTATTTTATGTGTGTGGGTGGTTTGCCTGCATGTATATATGTGTATCAAGTGCATTCCTGGTGCCTAAGGAGGCCAGTGAAAAGCACCAGTCCTCTGGAGCTGGAGTTACAGATGGTTTTGAGTCACCATGTGGGTGCCTGGAATTGAACCTAGGTCTTTTAAAAGAGCAGGCATGGCCCTCAGCTGCTGAGTCAGATTTCATATCAAAGTAAAGCTAGTGTTTTTACTTAACAGGATCCTCAATTTTTATTTAAAAAACACTTTTAAATTATGCTCTTGATTTTAAGTTTTTATTCAGATAAATTAAAAAAGGTTATGTAGATTTAAAAGTACTGTTTATCAATTCTACTTTCCAGTTGCTATTTTTAACAGTCCACTACATGAGAAATTGTGCTTTTTAGGAAATAGTACACACTGGTAAACTAAAATTTACACACTTAGTATAGTGAGTATAGCTAGAAGGGAAAACAAAATATTATATAGGGGGTCTGTTTGCAAACATTTACCATCTGTACCTATACATACAAGACAATTCCTATTTGTATACTAATGTCCCTTTTTCTATAAAATATTTGTCACTATATAAATGTAGTAAGAGGTGATCATTTTTGTGATATAATTATTTTAAGTTAGCACTTTAGTTAATAATTACTGAAAATTACAATCCAGCCCAATTTATAGGAATGCTTTGTTCATAAAAAAAAAAGCTCCAATCACTAAATAACAAAAGAGAGAGATTATTTTAGATAAGCACTCACTGGAAGTTGATTAGTTAGAAACCATATTCTAGTCTCAAGGTCATGCTGAATAGTTTCTGTGGCTTAATCATACACAGTATATGATGTGATAATAACAGGAGCGCAGGCCTAGATTAACAAGCTAATCACACCTGGTTCCACTGTTCTCTCCAAGTGCAATAAAAATGCAGCCTACTCAGAGCACTGGGGCTGCAGTCACATACATAAAATCCTGTAAATTCATGTTTGTTTTTGTTGGGGGGGTCCTTGTTTTTATTTTTCACACAGAAAAAAATGAAGTGATGAGTCCATTTATCCTGTCACTTATTTCTGTGATGTCTGAAGGAAGAATTCAGGCTGAGATCTAACTAAAACAATTTTAGTTTTGTCATAATGATACTGGGGATGTTACCAAGGGTTCTGAGGAAGGACAGAGAGATCATCATTCCATGATACTCAAGTGACTGTAAATCCCATTGTCCAAAGACACTTGGAAGATATCAGAGACACAATTCATTATAGACACTAAAAAATTATTTTCCCCATAAATTTTCCCTCAACCCTTTTTTCCTTCCTCACTCTGTTCCCATTTACAGAAGCCACTTGAAATATCCTGCACCTCTATGGACATATTCCAATGAAGAGAGGAAACTGAGAGGATTACATATACAAGCTGGGCTTTTAACTCCTTCTCTATAAAAGGAAAAGTCTGAATGTCAATCAAGCAGGGGTGGTGATCCTTAGACCTCTACTTCCAACTGGCATCTCTAATCTCTAAGTCACTTTTCTTTTCAACACTTACTAATGGCAACACTAAGCAATAGTGTAGAAAAAGTATTTGCCACTACAAATGTGACCATAAGACTGGGCACTAGGATAACAAAGAACACGGAGGCAATGGACTCCATTATTCAAGCCATTTTTAAAAATTCATCTCCATTCTTAGAGTGCTCAGATTGAAGAAGCAGAACAGATCTGTGTCATGTAAACACTGACCTTAATCTCCTGCCTGACTTTGTAATGAACCTGATTTTCAAAGACAAAATAATGACTTTAAGAAATCCCTGAAACTTTCAAGCTATTTTAAGTGCTTTTATACCAGAAGCCACAATAGGAAGAAAGATAAATGCTATCAAATTACCAGAGAAACTCCCTCTATTTCACTTTATTTAATATGACACATAAAGAAAACCCTGCACAAATATCTGTCTTTAATTTCTCTAGTGTAAAGGGGGAATATATTGTGTCTGGCAGAAAGAAACAGTTGAAGTAGCCTGGGTTCATTCTTAGAAAAGAGGGAAGGGAAGAAATCGGATGCACAGGCTGAGCCTTCAAAGCCACTCCAGCAGTAGAGATAAATAATTTAATAAAATCAACTTCATATTCTTTTAAATTCTCTGGAGTAATAAGCACATATTAAAAAATAAAACTTTAAGTTCATGAACAGTTGTGAATAAACTAGCTGCTGGCAGATAATGAAAACACGGAGGACAGTGTGCATGTGAGCACTGTAACTATAACAGCTCATAAGGGTATGAGCTTCCAGAAGGTTGCCACTGGTGAAGTCAGTGAACTTGCAATTATTTAGCTACTTGGTAGCAATAAATAAATAGTAATTGAAACAAAAAACAAAACAAAACAACAACAAAACCCCCAGAAACCTTAGGTTCCTACACTTCCGAACACAATGCACTTTTTCTTTACCTCCTTGTAGGAGACTGTGCATGCATGGCTTTGCACAGGCCATGAAAGTGCACCCCCACCGGGACAGTCACTCAGGAAGCTACACTTCAGAAACAGTTGTCTTGTCCTTCTTACTAGGGATGTCCCGATTGTTAAAGTTCACAACATTTGTATAATGTTCACAAATATGGCTAGATGTTATGATAACAGGCTTGTGTCTTAGCTGGATTTGTTTTCCCTAACTGGAATATTTTAAGTCCAGGCTGCCTTAGTTAAACCCTAAGCACCATTCCAATGCAGGCATCTCAGTGGTTACATCATGAGATTCTTGGGTATTTCTTTTCCCTCCAATTAGGTCACTTTTCTTCAATTATCGTTCTATTATTAGCTCATGTCAAGTATGCCTACATGCATACCACTGAAAACAATTCACCATTTATGCCTTAAAACACGAGGCGCACACAGCTTTTCTCTGTAAGACTGTATTTTAAAAATTGACTGGCATCAATCCAATTCTTACACAGACTTTTCATATAATAAAACAGATTTTTATATCACTTCTGTATAACATCATCAGTTCAAACAATCCAATAGGTTGAATGATTTTTTAAATTAAAATTACTACCAAGTAGCTAAATAATTTTCCAGCACAAAACATATCTAATGCCAAAACCTCTATTAAAATCAGGTGAATTACACAAAAATACATCGTTAATTTTAATTCCTCTCCATGGGCAATTCAATTAAAGAAAGCATTGGAGGGAAGGAAGCAGCCATCAGTGAGTTTAGTTTTCCTTTAACAACGAGGGGTGTTGAGACTGCGGAAAGGATTCAGCTACAGGCGCAATTCATTTACTGGGTTCAGGGTAGCAGACGATCTGGGTAGCAGCCGCTAGAAAGACAAGCTAGTGTTATTCTAAGCCGCCGGGTCAACCCACGGCGACAATAGCCGCCAGGAGTCCAGTTTTATGTAAATCACTGGCAGCACCGGGCGTGGTGGGTGCTTCCGGACGCCCGGCGGGCCTGGCCTTCCAGAAACTCGTGGCCTCACTACCCCGCAACACTCTAGGACTAACGACTTTCGTGATTCTCTTGCTCCAAGTGAAAAATCGTTAGGGAAGGGCCTCGGTTGCATCAATTAGTTTGCACAAAGTGCTTCGGTGTTTAGCTTCGCTTTAACCCAATTAAGCCGCACAGCGAGCCCAGAAAGATGCGCCACCTGCGCCAGGCTGCAGTCGGCGGCCATGGTATCCCGAATCCCTCTGTCGGACACAGGGAACTACCAGGGCCCTGGCGTTGGAGCTACCTCAGGCCCCATAGGCCGGGGTGAGGCATCGGGCGCGCGGTCTCCCGGGAAGGTCAGGGCCAAGTATCCCTGAGTTGCATTGAGGACGGAGAACAGGTCACGTTAGGACGGGGCCACTGGAGGGCGGGGAGGCGGCGAGAGCAGAATGGTACAAGGACACCGAGCGTGGTTTGCAGCAGTGGAGGAGAGTGGGGACCCCCAGACACCCCGAAAGCTTTACAATTAGCCTTAGAGTTGATAGACCGAGGAAGAGAGCCGGGGAAGGCGCAAGGACGGCGGGGAGAGGTTGCCTGCCGCACCCCACTCTGTCCACCCGCGCGTCCCCAGCCGCCGCTCCTCGCCGCACAATTCTTTCGTGTTGGTCTGGCGCTCTGGGTTACCTCCTCCAGAGCCTCTTCAGCTGCCAAAAGGTAGCAGTGTGTTCACCCGCGACGCCTGCAAACTGGGGAGGAGTTTTGAGAGTTCCTAGTCCACTCTCCCAAGGGAACAGAAGGTCTTGGGGGAATGGAATAGACCGGCCATCGTAAGCCCCAAATGTTACGCACTATTTTAATCTAAATCGGAATCTATCACTCTTGGGTAACAAGAAACCAAATTAGAGGTGGCCCTGTGATGCTTAAAAGTTGGGAGTCTTCAACAGGAGTCCATTAAAAGTGCTTACACAGGTGCTACTCTAGCCTTCCACTGGAAATCCTCTTAATATGAAACAAACAGACCTCTGCACTAAAGGCAGGCAACCGAAAATTACCACGCAAGCCCTAACCACTCATTCTTTAGTTCATGTGCCCTGAGGACTCATCTGGTGATGGTACTGGGGAGGAGGAGGAGCTCCCTAAAAAACCTCCTTAGGGTTCCAAATTTTGGAAAGGTTCATTTCTTTGAAAATTTCCAGAATGAAAAAATTAAAACAAACAAACAGACAAACCCAAATCTGAATGGTTACAAATTAATTTTTGAAGCCCTTGGCTATCTTCCCATAATCAAATGATGAAATCCCATAAGATTAGGAACCTACTGTTGGCCACCACTAAGGCTACCTGAGATGGGAGATCTGTCTTTAAGTCTGCATGAGCAAACAAGGCTGAATTGCCACACCTTAAAGTTCTCCGTGTAAAGCCCACTTCTGTGAATCTTCTAGATCCTTCTGTCCAACACAGCTCATCTAAATCCCAGAGATCTTGTGGGAAGTATTCCCGAAAGAGCATACAGCCTTCACTGCTGTTTGTTGTTTTAGCTCTGGCCAGCCTAGCTACAGACACAGGGAACTGCAGACAGGTGAACTTGTTTCAACCCACCCCTCTTTTAACTGGGTAGATATTGTCTACCTCACTCAGAGGTAATTTTCACATTCCTCTCAGCGAATGAAAATGGGAAAACCTAGGTAAAAAGAGAACAGGTTCTGCCTACGGTTTGGAAAAGTGTTCTGACTGGGAACACCCAACATGGAGAAACCTGGACGACTCCTCCATCTGAAGCCATCAGTCTGTTAAGAAGCAAACTTCTAACTTGCATTAAGAAGACCCCAAGGATTAACGGGCATTAATTACCTTACTCTAAATACAAGTTAGTGACTTTGTTCTAGAAAGCCCCGTTGACTTCACTAATTGGTGGATGACCGTTAGTACACCTGGATAGCTCATCGGAGGTGAACAGACAATCAGGCTTTATAGCACAGAGAGCCACTTCTCTTCGCCAAGTCTTTTCCAAGTGTCAATATGCTTCAAGTTATACCAAAGCCAGATTTCCTCTTGCTTTCCAACCTGTCTAGGTGGCCTGGGTGGTTTTCTGCCGGCAGCAGCTTCCTACCTTTGCTTTCTGTGCCTCTATCCACGAGGGGGGATTAATTAGCCGGGCTGAAGCTGGGGGAGGCTGTCGTGACGAGCCCAGTGGCGATTGGCCGCCCGCCTGCCTGGCCCTGCCTTTATAATTTCCACACGAGTGCATCTGGGCTTTTACACAAACCAACAGCAGCTTCTTCTGACAGACACACACTCACCCCGACACACTCGGCACACTTTTCCTCCGTCTGATTAACAGTCCTGCACACACCATGATTACAGGAAAACGTAAATAAATACGGAAAGGGGTGACTATTTTGACTACTGGAAGAGCTTTGCTGGGATTCAGCGCAACTTTTGTTTTTATTGAGAAGGTGCTCTCTCCACGCGTCTCTTTCAGACACGGATTCTTTAGCGGAGGAGAGAGGGGGAGAGTGCAGCCTTTCACTTTAAGACCGGCTAGGCTCGCGGATAAAAGGCCGTCAGGGCAGGGCGGCCCCCACTGCAGCCTGTCTGAGAGACGCTCGGTGCCTTTTGCGCGTGGCCCCCTTTCACCACCGAAGTTGGCTCCAGCGCTAGCAGCCGCATTGGATCCCACAGCTTACTGTGAGACTCCGGTGTACAATCCGGATCTCTGCCCCAACATGATCGCGGCCCAGGCCAAGCTGGTCTACCACCTAAATAAGTACTACAACGAGAAATGCCAGGCCAGGAAAGCTGCCATCGCCAAAACCATCCGGGAAGTCTGCAAAGTGGTCTCCGACGTCCTGAAGGAGGTGGAGGTGCAGGAACCGCGCTTCATCAGCTCCCTCAACGAGATGGACAACCGCTATGAGGGCCTGGAGGTCATCTCTCCCACCGAGTTCGAGGTGGTACTCTATCTGAACCAGATGGGGGTGTTTAACTTCGTGGACGACGGCTCGCTGCCTGGCTGCGCGGTGCTGAAGCTGAGCGACGGCCGCAAGAGGAGCATGTCCCTCTGGGTGGAATTCATCACCGCCTCTGGCTACCTCTCGGCACGCAAAATCCGCTCCAGGTTTCAGACGCTGGTGGCTCAGGCGGTGGACAAGTGTAGCTACAGGGATGTAGTAAAGATGGTGGCTGACACGAGCGAAGTGAAACTGAGAATCCGCGATAGGTACGTGGTGCAGATCACCCCGGCCTTTAAATGCACCGGGATCTGGCCGCGGAGTGCTGCCCACTGGCCGCTTCCCCATATCCCCTGGCCAGGACCCAACCGGGTGGCAGAGGTCAAGGCCGAAGGGTTCAATCTGTTGTCCAAGGAGTGCCACTCCCTGGCCGGCAAGCAGAGCTCGGCGGAGAGCGACGCTTGGGTGCTGCAGTTTGCAGAGGCTGAGAACAGACTGCAAATGGGGGGCTGCAGGAAGAAATGTCTCTCTATCCTGAAAACCCTACGTGACCGCCACCTGGAGTTGCCAGGTCAGCCCCTCAACAACTACCACATGAAGACTCTGGTGTCCTACGAGTGTGAGAAGCATCCTCGGGAGTCAGACTGGGACGAATCTTGCCTGGGCGACCGGCTGAATGGAATTCTGCTGCAGCTCATCTCATGCCTGCAGTGCCGGCGGTGTCCCCACTACTTCTTACCGAACTTAGATCTGTTTCAAGGCAAACCGCACTCGGCTCTGGAAAACGCTGCTAAACAAACGTGGCGACTGGCAAGAGAGATCCTGACCAACCCCAAAAGTTTGGAAAAACTCTAGAGGATGATCTAATCCAGGGCCGACAAGATCACTCTTCTCAAAGTCCCGACGAAATGAAAACTTCCTGGTTGAATCCTACTTAGTATTTCCTGAGACAGTGCAAACAATCTCTTCCTTTAAAAGGAGTAACAGCACAACATTTACGCATCATCTCACACACCCCTAAAAGAGGAGGGAATGGAGTAGGGAAACACAGGGGAAAACCTACACCCACAAGCATCTTTATGCAGGCATCTCCCATCTCCCTTGAAAAGTACACAAAACCCGAAAACAGCAGGGCAACAATGAAAGACCGTGGCCAACTCCGTCAAAGGATTATAGCAATCTTGAGACTTAGGCGCATCTGCCTTCCAGTAAACACGACCTGGATGTGCCATCGGAAGGATCGGGAGGAGCGAGTAATGTATATTTTGATTTGTAACAAAAAATTGTGATCTCATGTTGTCTTTGAAAGTGTGGATGTTGGTGTTTTGTGATTTGGTGAACAGAACTGAAATTGCCATTTGGAAACTTCCAGACACTTTCCACAAACAGAAATGCATTTAAAGGTAGATTTCCTCCTGGTACTTTACCTGTCTGTGAAGTGTCTGAACTTAAAAAAAAAGTTTACATTTTGTTTCAAATATATTGCTTGTTCTAACATTCCGTAAGTATACTTGAAATGTTATTTAAATATATTCAAAGAAATTTGAATTCAGCTTATATAATAACGCTTGAATATCTGAATTATATATATTTGAAAATGCACTTGAAATACACTGGATAATTACTTTTGTGATTTAGATTTTAATTTCTGTTGCTGATTTTATTTAATTAGAAGATAATAAATGAAGTAAAATACCCAATTGTTGTGTCTCATTTTAAATTGTTTTCTGTCAGAAGAGCTAATGCTTCCTTTTGAAAAACCAACTCGAGTATTTTAAACATTTTGACTAACAGGCTAATAAATCACTAAAAATATACATTAAAAGGGCTCTTTTTTGAAAAGCTACAGAAAATATCCATTTCCTCAATTTCTAATTTACTAGATGGTTCGATTCTACAACTGACACATTTATAATCTACTTCTGAGACCTTGCTTCTGGTTAGTATTTCTGTAGCTTTTTGACAATATAAGGGGGAAAATCTATTATGGCAACAGAGATTACTGAGTTTAAAAGCAGCAAATTCTGAGAAAATTAACTTGAAGTCATAATAAAAGCTTTGAAGTTTATATATGAAATCTAAACAATAAAATGAACATACCTTTTAACCAATATACTTTATCAACCTATTTTAACACAACAAGGGTTATTAGAATAAATTGATTAGAAAACCACAATTCTTTCTTACTACACAGGGAAAGCTAATGGCAAACATAAAAACAAGTTCTTCCTTGTTTAAACGCAGCACACGCACTCCTTACACCACTCCTTACACCCAGTGGCTTTAGAAGCTGGAAGTGACAGGGTCCTTTGGTGGTATCTCCCTGATCAACAAGTGCTGAGAGGCCCGAGACTCTGCATTAGTTCATTCAGGTGGCAATAAACTTTAGAATAAAATTTAGAATTTCCTTTGCTCATTTACAAATAATGTTCTATAACGTTCCATTTCTGCGTAAAACTTCAATATAAACAAGAAGGCTCAAGTCTGACAATTTTAGAACAGCTTTTTAAGTGACTTAAAGATCTTTTCAAAACGAGTAATACTCCATTATCTCATCCTCTTACCCTCAGAAGAAATTTACAAATCTTACAGTCACATAAGTAAGGAACTATCAAAATGCACCTCAGAAGGGTGCTGGGCTGTAGGGTTTCTCTGATGGTCAAGGGGGCTAAAATCCACAAGATAAGATTTAGCCAACATGTATGCCATTCCAATGCTCCTTCTGGAGCACCTTCTGGAATGGAATGTGAGTACTAGAGTATGCTGTGTGTGTACATTTAAATCAAGACTTATAAAGAACCCGCTTATCTTCCTTTTAAATCCATATGTAAAATCCATTTAATTCAGGAGATGAAAAATGGATGTAATAATGGAAATGAAATTATATGTAAATGGCCCTTGCCCCAGTTTCCTTATAACCTTTCAATACACAATAATTCATATTGCAGTATATACTTTTGGAAATTAAATGTGATGTTAACACAAAATTTCACAAGATCTGCCCTAGTCTTCCTAGGAACTGAGACACCATGCCCCAGAGATCTGGGAACAACTGGCTTAAACACCAAATCTGCCCAAGTACACAGAAAGGCACATAGGAAGACTGCTCAAATGCTCTGTTATTTAAGTTTAGGATTAAAGCTCATTAATACAGCCTTCAATTCGGAAAGAAATCATGTGTTATTTCATTCATTTTATTTTCTATAAGAAAAATGAGAGTATGTGTCCCTCTCCAGTCATTTAAAACCAAGTAAAACTGAAAACCACATCCTGCCATCAAAGCCACCAATGCTGTGCAGTCACTCGAACTCACTTTTGTGTCGATCTTCTTGAAGGCAGCATCATCTTCATCTACCTCGAAGTAGATTTCTGTCGTGGTGATGGAGAGAGTTCCTTTGGCCACCACCACAGGAGCGATGAGCTGGGCAGGGGTGCTGAGAACCACAGGGCCTGCAAGACAGGAGCAGTGAGTCAGGCTGGGCCTCTCTGGTGCTCCCCAAGTCCGTCCAGAGGGTCTGGTGTGGTTTTATTTTTAAAGATGCACTAGGAAAAATGGTGCCTATGTTATGCAAGGTCTTTTCATGTTAGGTAAGGTTTGTTTAGCATTTATATGGTACCTTAAAACGAGACTAGAGTAATTTTACAAAAACTCAAAGTCAGGGTGTTGAATAAGAGACCCGTAACATGCAAGTTTCCAGCCTCTGCCTTAGAAATCTACATGGTTGGTCAGGCACTGCCTTTATCCGACTTACAAATGCAGAGCAGAACGGATGCATCGGTGCCCCCTTCTCCAAAGAACATCCCTTGCTCTCCAAAAGACCCTAGGCAGTGGGTAATGGCCCCAAAGACCAACCATCTCATAAGTCAATCCTTTTGGCAGCGGCTTTACCCCAAGAAGAGGTGATAGAGGCGAAAGGGGAAAACGGCTAAATATACAAATCCCAAGGGCTAGCATTTTAGGAAAGGATTGTTTTAATTTTGGCGTCCTAAGGTGGGATACATTCACTGGTGGGAATACAAAGCTACTGGGGTTCTTATGAAGGAAATAATGAAAACCTTGGCCGTCATTTTCTCACCAGAGTACACCAAAGATGAAAATGTGAGAAAAACGCTGAAACAAAACCATTCTTGGAAAAGGGGGTGGAAAGTGCAATTTCTCAGCTTTTGAACCCAGAGAAATTAGGCTTCAATAGATTTTTGGAAAGTGTGAGCACCCAAGCGGAGTGCTCACTTCGAATTTCCAATTATAATACTGATTCGAGGAGGAATTACTTGAAATCCCTCTTCTCGATATTGGTCTAAACATAGGACAAGGAACTCAGAAATAACGTGGGCTGTGTTGATGTCTTTTAGGTTCCAGGGAGCCAAGCCATTAATGCCTGCCCTTTGCTGCACACAGCAGGAGACAGGCGACCAGGGGGAGTCTTGGGTGCGCACTGTGCAGGCAGGCCCGGGCCTGAGCCGGGAAAGCTCGCGGAGCCTGCGGTCCAGCGAAGCCCGGCTAGTTATGAGCGGAGACCCGGAGGCCTAGGCCGGCTTAGGTAGGGCTTACGGAGTCTGGCCCGCGGCAGACTAAGTGGGTTGCCTTCAGCGGTCTGACTGCCTAACAGACTAGCAAGAAGGCCCCGGGCTCCGGGTACCGCAGCGGAGTTGGGTCCTCAGCGGCCTGCGGGAG
>LZPO01087705.1:0-15571 GCA_001675575.1 Neotoma lepida | reverse complement strand
GAGGCGGTCGGTCTGGAGCGCCACTTTAAAGGCTCATCAATCTTAATCTAGGTTGCTCAAGTAATTATGCCCGAATCTCTTGTACGATTACAAGTGGATTTGGGTTTCTATTCCCCAGGCCCTCCTTTGTGTTTATTGGAGGGTCCGCGCTAGCCGGCGCCTCCAGCCCCCGGGGCCCTCCTCGATCCCCTGCGCCCGCCCGCGGGTTCGAACCGCTCCCTTAACCCTTGCGCCACCGCAGCGCTGCATCCGGCGCGGGTTTCCTCATTCCCTCTCCGAAATGTTCATTGTATTCACATCTGAAACAAAGTGTCTTAAACAACTTGGGCTTGTCAAAAAGACAAACAAACAACGAACAACAACAAAACAACCTAGGAAAGTTCATTCTAAACACCGACGAGCACGCTTTAGGTTTTTAGAAGTCTGACATTTGGAGAAAAACAATGGCCAAAAACATTAAAAATGGAGAGCTGCTTCCTTCTCCTAAAAGGTAATTTAACATAATCAAACAATAGATTGAGAAAATTGAAAAAATAAAAAAGATCATGAGAAGAGTTAACCAAACTATATTCTCTGATTAACTCAAATGCAGCACGAATTTTACATACAGAGCTTGGGAGCTTTTAGCTGGGAACACATTTCTAAAACGGGACTGCGCTTCCTTTTGATTCTACTCCAATTTCTTTCTATTGAGCTGAGATTTTCTGGGAGTTTATAAAAGGATTTCTTTAAGAAAGACACATCACGGGACATTCAACCTTAGAAGTATGTCCCCCCAACCCCCCGCAAATCTCCAATTACAACTCCCAATTCCGAAGATTGTTGGAGGAGCGCAGGGCCTTTTTGTTGTAGCCTCCGGGGAGCAGAGCAGCCAGAGAGCACACAGTTAATCCACTGCAGCAATGAGAAAGGGGATTAGCTTTAATCCCCTTCGGGGAGCCTCTGGATTTTAGGGATCCTATATTAAAATGTTTACATAAAGCACAATCACAAGCCAGCATGTTTTCCATATGGTACCAAGAGATTTAGAAACCTGGGATCTTTCTCCAAACAGTGTTTTGAAGGGCAGTATCCCTGGTGCCAGGAGATACTCATCTACCGGGTTGGTTCATTTCTAGTCCCACCTCCCAGCACTATGGGTTTAACCTCCAGAATTTTGCTCGGTACGGTGAATTGGGAACTGACTGTAAATACATCCATTCCAATAGCTACCCTAATAATGAAAGAATAAATTACAATAATGTCCTCAGCACACACAGCACAGTAATATTACAAAAATGTAAAAGGCCTATTCCTATTGTATTGGCACATATAATTTAAAACTTTACCATAAACGATAATTAAAAAGCAGAAAAAAGCAAATGTTATTTACTTCTTACATTGGCTATGGGCCCATGACTGCTTTTAAAGGAAGGCTTGGGGTGCTATTTGCCATTATTATAGAACCAGTGCCACCAGGCATCAGAAAGGAGCCAAGAAGGAGCTTCTTTTTGAGGCCATGCTTCTTCCAAGGACATGGTAAATCTCACTGTGTACTGATGTGTCAGAAGTACATAAGCTCATGGAATATATTTTATTTCCAGACAGGGTTTCTTTGTGTAACAGCCATGGCTGTCTTGGAACTTGTTTTGTAGATCCACCTGCTTCTACCTCCCAAGTGTTGGGATTAAAGGTGTGCACCACCACACACAGCCATTGAATATATTTTAAAAGAATTCTAAATACTTGTGGGTTTGGATTGTGATCCTGAAAAATCAGAACTCCAAGCCTAGAAATCAATAACAACACATTAGCATCTTAACACAACCTTACAGTTTACAAAAGTCTTTCCCATCTCCATTTAGGTACAGGTCACTAGTAACAGAAACTGGGCTCTAGACCTCACAATGGCACGTGCAACAGAACCACTGGCTGACTGCTCACTCTAAGGGAAGAGGAGTGGCAACTCTGGAGGCCTGAGTGGCAAAGGACTAATTGTAGGATCAGGACCTTGGTAAGGGGATTGGCAGAATTTCATGAGTCAAGAAGGAAGACTGCTGTTCAGCGGAATCTGCTGGAAACAGGCTATTGGGGACTGGTTACTTTAACAACTGTTTCATCAGTAAGCTAAGGCTCTAAGGAGGCAGCATTTACCCACTTCAGCCAGGAGAGGGGGTGTTTACTGTTTCATGACCTTGCTTTTGTCTAAGCTTAGATCAAATTATCAAGCTGTCTATTGTGACATCATAGATGATGGTGTTCTGGGATGTTTATGTTCAGCTCAAGAGCACCCTGGCTTAGCTGTGACCTCCAGATCAGCTCCTGGAAACACCAAGGCCAGGTCCCACAGGTCAGAACTGCTTTTCTTTGCTCTGATGCAGGATTTAATCATGTTTTAGGAGGGTCAACAGAGTCCTAGCTATCAAAAGGCAAGAATGGCAACTACATTTACAGACAGAGCATTTATCAGTTCTAACAGCACAAAGAATATGGAATCAAACAAGTTGAAGTTCAATTAAAACTGGCATTGTTAGACTTAGTAGATAAGACATATGACTGGCAATTACCTTATTTAGGGCATGTACCATTGCAGTGTACGTTGGAATCAACTGATACCTCTTTCTCTTTCTCTCTCTCTTTTTTCTTCTTTTTTCCCCTGAGACAGGGTTTCTCTGTGTAGCCCTGGCTATTCTGGGACTCATTCTTGTATATCAGCTGGCTTTGAACTCAGGGATATGCCTGGCTCTGCCTCCTGAGTGCTAGGATTAAAGGCATGGGACACCATTGCCGAGCTATTATTTCTTACACTTAGCTTAATTTGAAAGTCATTGTATTTAGGATGATTAAAAAAACCAAGACTAAAATATGAACAGGGAGTAAATGTTTACAGTTGATTCTGTAATAAGATGACAAGATTTCTGAGGAAACTGTGGATAACAGAATGTGGTCAAAGCACTGACCACAATCACCACTTTACGGAATCTTTAAGTACGCTGCTAGAAAAACTAGGGGGGAAACCTAAGAAAAAAAAAGATTAAAGGGCTTTAATTTCAAAACAAATTTCAGAAGCATATGGGGATGTGCACTTCAATTTTATTGATATTTTCTCCCAGAACCCTCATTATACAGTGTCCCCAAACAGTTCCACCATGGGTATACAAGCCCGTACCCAGAAAGTGGCCGTTGACGCTCCTTGGTGACTTCTTGAGTTCCCTTTGTCTTACACATTGAGTATAATAATAGATCATTCCCACATTTCCCGTTTCCTAACTATTTGATGCTTAAGAGCACATATTAATCTCTGGAGTCCTGAGGAAATCTATCTCTGGAAAGAGTCAGCTTGCTCTTAAAATAAGACTTAGAATTAAAATAAGACTCTAATCTTATTCTTTCACTTATATTTCCCAATTCATTTTTAGAACAAGTAATTCTTTGTCTTAATATATATGTATAAAATTACGTATTATATATTTATAATATAATAAATATATAATATTTTCTGCAAGGACTATCATGGATTTTGGAAATAAAAACTTTAAAAAGCACATAGTCCAGATAAAATAGCACTGAGATGTCCTGAACAAAAACCTTACTGAAAAGCAGTGATCATTTTGGGGATCTTGTGATAATCTGCCCTCCCAGGTGTGCTGGATGAGATTTGTGTTTTCAGTTATGTTACGTTTAGTTTGACATATGGGAGACAGCTTTCATCTTCTGGAATTAGGACTCTTTTATGGCATCAGGATGTCATTTTGTCTTTGAGAAGAGTAAATTCCTACTAGAGTAGACGTGTGAACAAACCAGAGAAAGCGATTTAGATCTATATGAGCAGGAGGCTTAGGACCCTAAACTCTAGGTTGGGCTCATGAGAGGCAGCCTTCGTAGACCCAGGGCTCTGGGCACATTTTCATTGCAGCTCTCATTGAACATGTTGTTGATTTGTTCCTCCAGCTCACATAAGCAACCTGGAGATGGGCATATCTTCTTCAGCGAACACAGAACTCACTCACAGAGTGCACTCTGCATTTATGGACTAGAATACAAAAAATGATACAGACCACTGTTTCATTTGTATGTAACACTTAAAATACCAGATAATATTTTTTATGTTTTTTATTCAAAATTGTTCCTTAAAAGTATAAGAGAGAGTGAATGCTGGAGAAAATAAAAATTAAAAAAATATACTAAAATCCAATGGAATTATACCTAATTATTCTAGTTACACCCCATATTCATCAAAATGGCATAATTTTATAACTGCCACATTTTTTTAGCATACAATTTGTTCCGTCTTCAGAAATTAGATGCAGAGGCATTTAACTCAGCATCCATTCATTCATGAAATCAACAAAAAGTACTGACTGTATGTGGTGTTCTTTTGGGAACTAAAGGGAATACAGTAGTGTATAAGGCATGGATTTCATAAAGAAGGACCTTTATAGGGTAAAATAAAAAAGAAATGTATATGAATAATTATGTCATAGAGAGAAGGGCTCAACTGAGCATTGCATAAAGTACAGCACATGAATTAATCTTATTTATTCCTTTCAATAACCCTGTATGTCAGCTACTGATGTTTTCCTCATTCTACAGATGAGAAAATGAGAATGAAGGTAGTTCAGAAAGGTCCTTCAACTAGTCCATATCAGAGGTAGGATTTATATATGATGCTAAAGTTAGATTATCTATCCTTAAGTGTACTGCCTCCTATCAACTAGTCCATATCAGAGGTAGGATTTATACATGATGCTAAAGTTAGGTTATCTATCCTTAAGTGTACTGCCTCCTATCAAAGAAGAGGTAGAGTAGAACCCTATGGACATTCCTCAAAGTGTAACAATTTTCACTAGGGTGTTGGTAGTTGGCATGGAATTTGCAGAAATGGCAATTCCATGAGCTGTGATGTATGTGTATGACAGATAATGTGAGGAGAATATTAGGGATGAACACACAGCTGCAAATTGCATGAGCCTGAAATATGTTTGGCTGGAGAGTACGATGAGGGCAGTGGGGGATGGCACTGAGAAAGCTTACATAGCTTTGAGCACCTCATCTGCTTAGATTATGGCAGCAGAGATCAGACACTGCAGTGCACAGCAGTAGTTTGGATCTTTTTTGTGGGGAGGGTGCATACACCCCTTTGAGAAGACTGGTACATACAAGGCCTCTTCTTAAGAAAGGTCATCCGTTCAGTGGTTCTCAGCCTTCCTAATGCTTCAGCCCTTTAATACAGTTCCTCATGTTGTGGTGACTCCAACCATAAAATTATTTTCATTGCTACCTTATAACTGTAATTTTGCTACTGTTATGAATTTTGATGTAAATATCTGACATGCAGCATATCTGGTATGTGTCCCCAAAAAGGTCATAACCCACATGTTGAGAACTGCTGCTCTACAAGCATCCATCCTAGTTTATAATATTCATATTTTGGAGAAAAATTAAAGGTTGCATTTGTCTTGATGTCTTCCTTTAATCTGAAGGCTTTCTGTACCCAGCTTAACCTCATCTTTTGTCCATTTTCGTGGAATTGCATCTTTCTTTCTTTGCAAGTCAGCTGCTCTCTCTGCTTGTGTGCTTGATGTCACCCTCCCCTGCCACCTCAGCTTCTGTCTTATCTGTGCCCTCTCCAGGCCTGCGGAGGTTAAAGAGTTTTTGTCTCCTGTTCAGTTCTCTGGCTACACTCCCAACTGGCCTGTTTCCAAGGTGTTTGGGAAATGTTCTACGGTTAATAAACGCAAGTTCTCAGAGTTCAGAAACAAAATTGTAACCTTTTGATTTTACTAGAATCTTTCAGACACACTTTCCTAGGGGATTGCTTGTGCTTGTGGTTTTAAAAATACCTGTGTTCCAAGGAACATCAGGTTGAAATTGCTGAAACAGGGCCTTGACACCCACGGCACAGGACTGTCCTGCTGTCTCCTGGCTAGGCCTCTGCAGTGCTGCTGACAGCTCCCTTCACTGGCCGGAAGCCTGCTGTTCCTTGGAGCTCTGCAGCTGGTCTGAGGCTCTCTGCTCTCTATATTATCCATTTCCTTAGTGACCTCGGTGGTCTAAATTGTGAACTCCAAGCCTAACTCTGCTTTCTAACTTTATATCATTAATATCCTTTTGAAAATCTTGTAAACTCAGCGGTCCTGGCCCAACAGACAGGTCCTGGAGAGCAGGGATTCTATCGTGTATCTTTTTATTCCATGTATCACCATGGCTTATATCTAAGAAATAATATTTATTTGGTTGGAGAACCACATCCAACTAGAATGAAGTTGGAGTCAGGATGGTGGCTAAGGGCCCACATGCCCTCCCAGCTCTTGCCTTTACTACAGTGTAGTCCGGGCATCTCCTATTGTAAACTATTCCCTCTTTTTAAAGTAATTACAGAATGTGTGTGTGTGTGTGTGTGTGTGTGTGTGTGTGTGTGTGTGTGTGTGTATCCCCATGGTACACATATGGAGGACAGAGGACAGCTTGTCAAGTATTGGTTCTTGTCTTTCATGATGTGGGTTTTGGAGACTGAACTCAGGCTGTCAGGACTGGTGGCAGGTGTTAATCCACTCAGCTATCTTGCTGGCCCCCTTCTTCTTCTTCTTCTTCTTCTTCTTCTTTTTTAAATCTACTTTACAATAAAGATGGCAATAATCCACTTAATTGATTTGTTAACCAATTGAAAGGTTCAAAAAACACAGAGCTATGAGGAAATTTAAAATGGTGCCTGGAAACAAAGCAAAGTAGATTTATGTGTTGGCTCCAAGTCTCTCAGGCTGAGATGGTTGGTCAGTATTCCCATTGCTGTAATGTAACTTCTAAAATTCAGTATGCATTCTAAGCCACAGACTGTTACTTCTCAGCCTATAATACCATCTCCTCTTAGTAAATGTTAATTCTGTCTCCCATCCACATTTATACTTATCTACATCACTCTCCTCAGAAAATACTGTTTGGTAAGTGGAGACCTTCTTATCCAATTTTATTTTTATTTTAGTGTTTATTTTCTGTATTTATTTTACATTCTGACTCCAGTTTCCCCTCCCTACTCTCCCAGTCCTCCCCCTCACTCATCCATCCCTTCCCCATTTCTATTCAGAAAAGGGCAAATCCAAATTTAGATACAGAATTGATGTTAGCTTTTCAGTTTCTCTTTGAATTCCTGATTCACATATAAGCTGACCTGGAGGAGCACTCTGGCTGTTTTCAGCTGGTTGATAAGCTAGTAATGCAAAATGAAAGAAAAGCCTAACTTCTGAATAAAAAAGAATAAAACAATACTTCAGTCACTGTAAGATTGCCTGAATATTTTGTCTGAAAAAATTTTGAACAATAACAATTTAGACAGCAAATTCATTCAAATTATCCTCTCTTTTACAGTTTAAAAATATTTAGATCTGTTTTCTTTTTCTTTATTTATGAATCAATAAATCTTTATTAATATTTTAAAAATTACGCATACATGTGTGTCTATGTGAATGCATGCAATGTTCATGTGGGGGCCTGGGGAGGCTATTAGAGAGCGTTAGGTCC
Source organism: Neotoma lepida (assembly GCA_001675575.1). Classification (NCBI taxonomy): domain Eukaryota; kingdom Metazoa; phylum Chordata; class Mammalia; order Rodentia; family Cricetidae; genus Neotoma; species Neotoma lepida. The sequence goes on along the minus strand of LZPO01087705.1, from coordinate 8,074 downwards.
CCTGGGCCTGAAGTTAACAGGCCATTGTGAGGACCTTCACGGGGCTGCAGGGAACCAAACTCAGGTTTTCTGGAGGGGCAGCAAAACTCTTAACCTCTGAGCATGTCTGCAGTCCCAAGTCTTGCCACAGTACTATCTGAACCAACAGAGTATATTCTGCTGGAGTATTTGTACTCTGCTTGCCATAAAAATTTTGTTCTCCAGGCTAAGTGATTATGGCCATGGACTTTCTAGACGCTCTAGCTTCTGTATACAGCATTATATTACAGGAATAAAAACGGCTCAAAGTATCATCAGCTTGCAAAAAGACTGCTCATCCTTTGTACAGCACTGTTCTAAGGGAATAGGGGAAAGTGCTCTTTCACCTCCGCTTTGCAACAGTGCTAATGTCTATCAAAGAGAAAACCAGGGCACTTCTTCAAAGCAGATCAATCCTCCTCCTTTGCTTCAAGATGCTAGTGTTCTAAAAGCAGTTCTTTTATCTCACATTCTCCTCCAAGTGTATCAAACAACAAAATTCATGTACTTCTACTAGGCAATTAATATCTTTATGTTCTCTCTAAAACACAGGTGATAGTTTGGTGCCCCATATACAGAGAGCCACAGTCTACCAATAAGTTAGGTGATTACTGTCCTATTTTTCAGATTAGTGGTATGACGATAAATTCTTAGAAACTCTGCATACAGAGAAAGAAGTGAAAAAAAAATGTTTCAACCAAAACAATGTATCAGGAAGAAAAGGTCTTACTATTGGGGTTTATAAAACACTTGAGCAAAGGGTAGCTTATACTTAAAATAAAAGGTATGTGAGAATTTTATATACGATTTGAAGCATGGCTAATGTATAATGGACACAGTTAAATTGTGCTCTGTTATGTTATTATAGTTTAAAATTTATAGTCAAGTTTGCAGGACTGTTATTGCTATTAAGGGTAGTTTAAGTATGTTTTCTAGACTACAGAATTCCTGGTTGAAGAGGACATATATATTTGGAAAGACAGGACTGTAGCTACAATATAATGCCTGAAGTCTATACTGGCTTGTTGACTCTGAGAACAATGACAAGTATCAGAACACCAGGTATTCAAATACAAAAAAAAAATCAGTTATAAAGTTAAATATTTTAGCTTTCGAAAGAAATGGGCATGTGAATGTTATCTCTAAGTGACTGCTGAATTGTTTGAAGCTGAATGTGAGCCCTTTGGGTAGGCTATTTATGACTGGCAAAGCAACTTCCTAATTCAAAGAGAATGAAAAAAAAGACTTAGGAAGTCTTGTAAGGCTTTCCAACATCAAATAGCTTTTACTAAACAACATTTTGATGAGTTAAGTGTGAGTGAGTCAGGAACATATGGATTAAATTTCCCTTGAAATACATATGTGTTTAAAAATCAAGGGAAAACGTGCATGGCCAAATGCACCTGTCTCTTATACACATCTAGATGTGTATATTTAGAGAATCCAGAATGTCTAAGAGACATCTTTCTCTGAATACAAACATTGCTAAATTAATTCTAGTTAGAATCTATAACTAAAATTACATAAAAATACATGTGGAAGAATCTTAAATATATGTGGGTTGGTGAGACACGCAAGTGCACTCTGTTCTCCATGCTAGAGCTGCATAGCATGGGAGGGGTGGGTCTGGGCAGGGGGACCTGGACAGAGGGACCTGCACTCAAGTGTGGAACAACAGTGTCTTCTTTTCTTTATACTTAAGGGTTCCACTCAAAAGTTAAATAAATCTGTGCTTCTGACATTTCGACTTGTTTTAAATAAAAAAATTCCCTTAAAACTCTTGGGTTGTAGCATTATGTTGTTTCCTTTATTTCATTTTCCTAGTCTTAGTCTCTCACTCTAGTTCAGTGGTAGTCAGGAACACAGAACAAACACAGAGCTTGTTTCTGGAGAAAGGAGGGAGGTTCTGGGATCCAGCACGTATCCCAGTCAGTTTGTTCTTAGTTTTGTCTATTGCTCACTCTTTCCTCACAGAATTCATGTTTCCTGAGTTTCAGTTGTTTTAGGAGAAGGGTGTGTGTACAAGTACTTGTGTGAAGGATTATAAGCCTCTTACTTTGAAAAAAAATCCACATAAAAAGTCCAGCTTACATTGTAATGTCCATGTCCTAGCACTGCTATTTAAAAACTTTTACAGTTCTTTTAAAGATGTATTTAAAGCACCATTCTAATAGGTTGTTATAAAACACTTTCTACGCAATAAAGAGACCTTTCTTAATTGAGGGCAGCATTGCTGTCTTGGCCTTATAAACGAGAACCCTCAGAGATACTCAGTTAATAAAGACAGAATTAGCAGAAGTCAGAATGGAGAGAAGATGAGATTGGCTTTAAGTTTCCACCATGGACTCCTGCCCAGGAAGCAGGTAGGCTGACTGAAGATCTTCACCTCACCTTCTGCTCCTCTAGATCCAGTTCCTCAGTCTCATCTCCAGCTTATCCCCCCCAAAGGCAGAACACCTTTCCTCTCTGACTCCATCCCCAAATGAACACAAAGATCTTCTCTTCCAGCCATCCTTACCCAACTCATGCCATTATCTCAGCTTCCAACTCCAGGAGTCATTCCCTGTGAGCACACCAGCTGAGCAGGTTAGGACCAGGTAATCTAACCGAAGACCTTCACCTTTCTCTCCTCTCCTCCAAATCCAATCATCCCCCGGCTCAGTAGCAGAACACCTTTTGTGGTTTCCTTTTCCTTTCTGACCCCATCCTCAATGGATCACAAAGATCTTCTCCAACTTCCTTTATCCCAACTCATCCCATTACTCAGCTTCCAACATTAGCAGGCATTCCCTGGGAACACTCCAGCTGAGCAGATCAGGAGAATGGAACAATTTTCAACTGAATGAAAAATAAGTCAAGAAAAATATTAAAGAATTTCTAGAATTGAATGAAAATGAAAACACAACATGCCCAAACTTATGGGATACAATGAAGGCAGTTCTAAGAGGCAAGTTCATAGCACTAAGTGCCTGAATAAAAACACCGGGGAGCTCTCATGCTACCAACTTAACAGAACATCTGAAAGCTCTAGAACAAAAAGAAGAAATCATACTGAAAAGGAGCAGATGGCAAGAAATAAACTCAGGGCTGAAATCAACCAAACAGAAGCAAAGAATACAAAGAATCAATGAATTGGTTCTTTGAGACAATCAATAAAATTGATAAACCCTTATCAAATTAACTAAAAGGCAAAGAGACAAGATCCAAATGAACAAAAAGATAAGAATAGATCTATCTTAAGACCCACCTATACTACTCTTGGGCATATACCCAAAGGAAGCGTCATCTTACCACAAGGACACTGGCTCAAACATGTTTATTGCTGCTCTATTCAAAGTAGCTAGAAGTTGGAAACAACTTATATGTCTCTCAATAGAAGAATGGATCAAGAAATGTGTTATATTTACACAATGGAGTATTACTAAGCTGTTAAAAAATGACAGCATGCAGGACACACCAGTCAGAAGAACAGATCGGTGCATAGCCCAACCATTATTAGGTTTATCCAGCAATTGATCAGAACAGATGCAGAGACCCATAGCCAAATATTAGGTGGGGCTCAGGAAACCTTGTAGAAGTTGGATGGAGGACTGTAGGAGTAAGAGCGGTCAAGGACACCATGAGAACATGGCCCACAGAATCAACTAAGCAGGGCTCATGGGGGCTCACAGAGACTGAAGTGACAATCAAGGACCCTGCATGGGACTGTGCTAGGTTCTCTGCATATATGTTATGGGTGTATAGCTTGGTGTTCTTATGGGACTCCTAACAGTGGGAATGGGAGGGGGAGTTATCTCTGACTCTTTTGCCTGCTCTTGGGACCCTTTTTCTCATATTGGGTTGCCTTGTCCAGCCTTGATACGAGAGTTTGTGCCTAGTCTTATTATGACATTTTTGGTTGATACCCCTGGGAGGCCTGCCCTTTTCTGAAGGGAAACATAGGAGGAGTGAATCTGGGGGAAAGGGAGGTGGGGGAAGAGCCTGGGAGGAGTGGTGGGAGGGGAAACTTCAGTCAAAATGTAATGTACCAGTGAAGAATAAATTTTTAAAAATTAAGGAATTAAGTGGTCATAAATCACTGAAGAAAAAAATGATATCATGAAATTTTCAGGCCAAATGGGCAGAAATAGAGAAAAAAATCATCCTGAGCGGAGTAACCCAGACCCAGAAAGATAAATGTATTTGCTTATATATGGATATGAGCTGCTAAGTAAGTGATAATCAAGTTACAATCCATAGACCCAGAGAGGTTAGTAAAAAAAGAGGAAGGAACAAGGGGGAGGCACATGGATTTCCCTGGGACAGGAAATACAACAGATTTTTATGGGTTGACTGGGGGTGGTGGTGGGGCAGCGGGAATAGGAGGGTCAGGAAGGGGGGGAAGGAAAGATAGGGTTGAGGGAGAGAATTCGGGGAAAGATAGCTAGAATTGAGGGACATTTGAGGGTATGGAAATCTAGTGCAGTGGAAACCTAAAATATATGAAAGTGATCCTAAAGAAGTCTGCAAATAATGATGGAGACAAAGTCCCAACTAGTCATCTCTTGTCACCAAATGAAGCTTCCAGTATAGAGACTGCGTTACATCCAACTGAGTTGTTGGCCAAAGTGGTCCATGGGAATTCCTAAACAACCCAGGCTGTTGCCAAGAAAATAGGTTGCTTTCCACAAACTGACAGCAAGGCCCCATTGCTGAAGAGAATACCCACACAACTCACTGTACATGGGGAGGTCGAGCTGGTGCCGACATAGAAGCTTCAGCACTACATTCTACATGTATTTGGTATGGGAAGGCACTCTGCAGGCTACCAAAAGAGAAATATTATCACTAACCCAGCCACAAAGCTTTCATCTACAATCTGTCCTGCCTGAAAAATATGCCAGGGCAATGGTGGCACAAAGTGGTAAGAGTAACCAAGCATTATCTAATTTGACTTAAGGCCCACTCCACGAGATAGAACCCATACCTGACACTGCTTGTGTGACCAAGAACCAGAGACTTGATAGTTCAGGGACCTATGGTAAACCCAAATACTACCAGAGCGTGTGTGTGTGTGTGTGTGTGTGTGTGTGTGTGTGTGTGTGTGTGTGTGTGTGAATACACACAATAAAATAACTGCTAATGATATTTTGCTATAATCATAGATCAGTGGATCACAAGGATTCAGCCATCATTAGAGGAGCTTCCTCCTGCAGCAAATGGGAACAAATACAGAGACCCACAGCCAGACAGTACAGAGAGAAAGGTAGAGAGGGAGAAAGGCAGAGGGACAGGGAAGGAGAGAAGGAGGGAGGGATGAAGGGAGAGATACCTTGGAACACACAGCTCTAAATGGAATGTCTTCATCAAACTCCTCCCCTCAGTGCTCAGAGAACTCCACAGAAGAGGAGGCAGAGAGAGTGTAAGAGTCAAAGGGGATGGAGGAATCAGGAGAACTCACAGAGACTGAAAGAGCAAGCACAGGTCCTGCACAGCCCTTCCCCACGTGCTCCACATGTACGTTATCACTTTCAGTTTAGTATTCGTATGGGACTCCTGAGGATGTGAATAAGTGGATCTCATTCTTGTGCCTTCTCTTGGGCTCTTTTCCTTCTGGTGGTTTACCTTGTCCAACTTTGATGAGATGGTTTTGTTTTATCTTATTATATTTTTACTTTGCTATGCTTTTTTTGTTATCTCTTAGAAGCCTGTTCTTTCCTAATGAGAGACAGAAAGGGAGTGGATCCACACGGGAGGGGAGGCAGGGATGGGAGGAGTAGAGGAAGGGGAAACTGTAATCCTTATATATTGTATGAGAAAAGACTCTATTTTTAATAAAAAGGGGGAAAAAGAAAAAAAGTTTCCCTATGGAAGAGCTGAGAGATGAACTGAATACTTCATTTTCATGAACATGTATCTTAATTTCAAGCCCCCAAACTTTATTTCAATAGCTTAAAATAAGGTTTATCTTTTGGAGGAATAAATTCATTTGTCAAGTCTTGGCTCTCCTATTTACTAACTTTAACAAAGGTTCAGTAAGAGCCTTGTAAGTAAAAGAGATTTCCTTACAGTTAAAAGGAAGGCAATGCACAGCCTTTAAGGACTGCGGTGTGAGAGGAACATCTTCAGTTAGGAGTTTTATGTGGCCTCCAGGTAACAAACTGTGAAGATGGGGATTTGAAAACTGCAAATGTTAGGTATGGCACAAGCCTTTTTGGTGAGCGTCTGGCATCAGACTGTTACTAAACAGTAAGCAGAGTTACTATTGAAGGCAGAAACTCCCAGAAATAAGATGTCATGTTTACATAAAACCTTATACACAAATATTTAGAGCAGCATCATTAAAGAGAGCCCCAAAGTGAAAGAACCCATATGTCTACCAACCAGCAAATGGACAAAATAATGTGATCTATGTACAGGGGAACAGTCCTTACAGAAAGGACAGATATGCTCCATCGTGGGCCATTCCTAACACCTCAGAGCTAAGTGAAAGAAAACAGACACAAAAGACTGCATGAGACCACCAAGGAATGCACAGAACAGAAAATATGGAGGCAGAAAGGAGACCAGTGGATGTCTAAGAATGCAGGGGAGAAGAGACAAACACAGGGAGGACAGCCAAGGAGCACAAAGCTTCATTTAGGGTCAACAGAATGTTCTGCTTGTGGAGATGTTGTGTAACTGTTAATATACTAAAAATCATGACTTTTATATTGCATATACATCAATTTACTATTGGTTTGTGATGGAGCTAAACAACATTTCCCAAGAAATGTCAAAATATTTTAAAGAACTTAAAGATTAGCCAGTAAATAGTGTTTTAAATGGACCCAAAACTGAGATGGAGATAGAAATGTAAGAAAAACTCTGATGGTGCATCAAGCCAGCTTATAAATATCTAGCTGCAAATGAGCAGAAAGCACTTGACCTTGTGAATGCCTGCTAGTCTAGCTATTCCTGACTCTCCCGACACTGCTCAGTTATCTCTTTACCCAAACTTGAAACTTAGATGAGAGAATTACTAACAGCCTAGCTTGTTTGCAAGGTCATATATCTGATAAACTTTAAAATAAACAGAATGATAAATGTAGATATGAACCCACATATGGTTTTTGTTGAATAAAAGAAAAAGTTAAGTGACATAGGGAAGGGTAAGACCTAGATGGCAAGTAAGAGTATCCCTCCTGATTATTCAAACAGGGAGGAAGGGGCATGCATTAGGCCCCGTTTATAAACTTTTCTCCATGTTCAGTCAGCATGACTGCCACACTAGACTGATGCCCAACTTTGCAAATTCATAAAATAAAATGCCTAACTTTTGCTACAGTGAATTTCTAGTTCTCTTATTGTGAAGTGAGGATCTTGGTTTCTCACAGAGAGGCTGCAGAATGGAGAGAAAGAAATAATATTTCTGGTGAAAAAAGTTTGAGCGTTAGGCTTATGGAAAATCTTCATAGATACTGGACATTAAATGGGTGATGATAAAAGCTCATTATTAAGCAGCAATAGGTAAAATTACTACTACTTAGAGAACTGAGAATAAAACATCATTACAGTCAATTCAGTAGAATTTTCTAAATCTGTAATACTAAATTCTGGAAATAACAATAAAGAAATTTCAATTTGGCTATATAAAATATTTCTGCTGTCACTCAGCATATGTGAGTCTTTTTTGAAAGATTTATGTGTATGTGCCTGCATGTATTTTGTGCATGGCATATGCAGTGCCTCTGGGTGCCAGAAAGGGGTGTCAGATCCCCTGGCACTGGAGTCACAGATGGTTGTGAGCTGCCCTGTGGGTGCCAAGAACTGAACTCGGGTCCTGTGCAAAAGCTTCCAGTGCTTTTAACCGCTGAACTATCTCCAGCCCCCTTTCTTCCCTTGTTAAAAAAAGGCATTTTATTTTATGTTTATATGTGTGTGGTAGTCTGAAGGAAAATGGCCCCTGGGGCTGGAGAGGGGGCTCAGAGGTTAAGAGCACTGACTGTTCTACCAGAGGTCCTCAGTTCAATTCCCAGCAACCACATGGTGGCTCACAACCATCTGTAATAAGATCTAGCGCCCTCTTCTGTATACA
>LZPO01087704.1:49803-63404 GCA_001675575.1 Neotoma lepida | reverse complement strand
GACATCCCAGGTCACAGCATCCTCCTGTTCCTTTGTCTGACATCCCAGGTCACTTTGTCTGACATCCCAGGTGAGGCTCTTCTCCTTTCCTTTTTGGTCCCTTTCTCCCTAAGGCCAACTGCACTGTAGGCTTCAATCTCTCTTCCTGGTTGCCCTGAAAATAAGGGTGGCTCTTCCAGGTTTATTTTGTTAATTTGCCTTGGCTTTTTGACAGGGTCTTACTAAACTATCCAGGCTCACTAAGTCACTCAGGCTCAAACTCTGGGTCCTCCAGCTTCAGCTCCCCCCAGGTGCTAAGATTACAGATCTGTACTGGCAAATCTAGTTTGGCCCCTTGTAGTTCAGGAAATATGCTAACTGGTGAAGAATAAAAACTGTCAGACAGACAGAACTGATAGTCATAAGAGTAATCTTAATAAATTTGAACAAAACATATTAGTAGTTTATACTGTAGATTAAACAAAAAGTAGTTGTGCTTCTACTGGGCTAAGACTGGCCTTTGTGTTTTATTAGGTCTATACATTGATTCATTTTTAAACATTGATATTCATTTTGAAAACATAAAATTAAGAAAGTTCTTGTAAAAATGTAGCTTCAAGCTCTCTTTAGAAATGGAATGTTCTATAATATTTGAGAATGGGCTTAAAACTAATATTCTAGAGTGACAGAAATCAGAACTGTGATTCCTGATGTGACAGGTATTGGCAAGGGAAATGTCTAGAAAGCAAGTTTTGATTTATATAATGCATGATAAAGCTCATTAATATTACCCTATGGAGTTCACTAAATAAAAGTTGAGCCTCAGCATAAAGAATGCTTCAATTTTTAAATTAAGATTTTAGTTGACAAATCAAATTATATCCACTGTGATGTTTTGATATGTGTCTACGTTGTAAATGACTGTATCAAGCTAACTAACAGCTATCATCTTGCGTATCATTTTTATGATGAAGCATTTTATATTTACTTTTATTTTAGAATATAGCCTGCATAGTTGTTGGCAGTAGTCATCCTGCTGAATAATGCATCCTGGGCTTTTAAGTGAAATCTGCCCTTTGATCAGCCATTCACCATTCCCTCCTCCACCCCTCCCCACTGCCTCTGATAACTGTCCTGAGTTGAGCATTTTTATAGTCCACATATAACCAAAATCATGCAGTATTTGCCTTTCTGTGCTGGAATATTTTATCTAGTTTAATGTCCTCCAGAATAATCCACATTGTCATTAATGACAATATTTCCTTCTCTTTGAATAGTAATATTCCGTTGTGTATACATACCATATTTTCTTTCTCCATTCATCTGTTGATGGACATTGGGTTGTTTCCATTTCTAGGCTGTTAGTACTACAATGACATGATCCAAGTTTCTTTGGGTAATTAGGTAAGTAGAACTGTAGTGCATATGGTAGTTCTATTTTATGTTTTTGGAGGGGCCTCTATACTGCTCCCTATAATGTCCTAATTTACTTTCCCACCAACAGCATACACGATTTCCCTGGTCTTTGCATCCTCATCTTTCCTTTGTGAAAGTCATCTAGAACGAATAAGGAGACTCTAAGGTGCAATGACTCAATCAATCAGCTTACCTGCATCCCCACTGTCAATTTTTTCTATCATGAAATCTTGGGGTCCTCAGTAGTCTCTGTATGTAACTCCTGCATTTGATGTCAGATGCCACAAGACTCCTGTATATGCAGACTTCTCTAGAAGGAAAACAGAAAGCACCTGTTGCTCTTGTCCTCACATTTCACACTTGTTATTAACTAAACAATAGTGTCTACTACGAAAAAGCTAGAAGATGCATAAATAAAATAAAATAAATGAAAGCATGGCCCTCCTTGCCATTTTATGGAAATATTTTCCAATCCTCCCTATATGTGTATATATTTTATAATAACAATTTATATTAATAAATGATTAATTAACTAATTAATTATTAGTTGATATTAATAAGTGATGATAATATTTGATATTTTAGCATATTCCTGCTCAGATTGCAAAAGACAGTAATAAATCAAAGACTAATAGAGTAAGCACAGGTATTTGTTTTTCTCTCTCCCAGAACTCCATTTAAATGGCTATAAAATTATGCATGAAGGGGAATCTTTGAAAAGAATTACATGGAAAGTGTTTGGCAGTAAGTTAGTGATAAAATAGAGCCAAGAATTAGTGTTATAGGTCAGGAGGACTAGGGCAAAGCAGTGTCCTTCAGACATCACTGAACCAATTCACTCCTGAACTCACACCACCTGTGCTTGGCTGCACACACTCAAGCCAGTCAGCATTCCATCAGGAGTAGAGAAAAAGGTCATAAGACCCTAACCCTAGCTAAAGGGAGGAGAAGTATTTTTCTTTAAAGGTACGGACTCTGGAGGGTCAAACATGGTCCAGTGAATGGTCTCCCTCATAATGTGTATAATCAGCATAAATTGGACACAGTGAATTGTAAGATGGATAATAGATAGATCGATAGATAGATGATAGATAGATGATAGATAGAGAGATAGATGATAGATGATTGATAGATAATAGATAGATGATGGATAGGTGATAGATAGATAGATAGATAGATAGATAGATAGATAGATAGATAGATGATGAATAGATAGATGAGAGAGAGAGAGGGAGGGAGCACACAGGGTAAAAGCATACAAAGTTAGGAGGAGGGTCAGGTATAGGGCAGATCCAAGAGGAGTAAGGGGTAGGAATGGGGGATGAATATGATNAAAATATATTGTACGCATGTACAGAAATCTCAAAGACTAAAGTTTTTTCTAAAGATCTATTATTTTATGTATATGGATTATTTGACTACATGTACATCTATGCACCATGTGTGTGCATATGGTGCCTGTGGAGGGTCATAGATCTCCTGGAAGTGGAGTAATGTGAGCCACCATGTGGGTTCTGGGAATCAAATCCAGGTCTTCTATAAGAGCAGTCAATGCTCTTAAATGCTGAGCCATCTTCTCCAGCCCCAGACTAAAGATATTTTTTAAAAGAATTAATGTAAGGACAACCACAAAGAAGCCAGTGCTTCTCAAGGAAAACACACACAATGAAAATGTAAGCATGAACCCATCAAGATGGAAAAATGCATGAGTTGGGTTGTCTGAAAGCAAAGAGATGTATCAAAGTCTTTATGGATTAGTTGTAGTGAACTGCAGTTTCTCACATGGATGTGGACACTACAGGGTACAGTCAGCTCTCAGCATTCATGGAGATTCTATCTAGTGCCCTCCTTAGTTATCAAAATCCACAGATAACCAACTACTTATGTAAGATGGTATAGTGTTTGTATATAATCTACACAATCCTCCAGTGTGCCTTAAGTATTCATCTATATTTATAATATATAATATAATGTCAATGTTGTTTAGAAAGTTGTTGGGAGAAAATGATAAGAAAAAAGCCTATTCAGGATGGACATTGTTGTCATTCACATATGTTCTATGTGGTTGGTTGAAGTTGTTGAGCACAGAACTTCCAGACACAAAGAGTCAATTGCATATCATTTCTCTTTCTGATATTCAAGAAGAGAGTGAGNCCTGTCCTGGAGGCTGGCTCTCACTTCCTTACTCTAAAGTGAAGGTATCTATCCATAGTCCACTCTGGTGCACAAAGACTTCTCCATTTTTTAGGGGGTGGAAAACCTAATTCTAGAATATGTATAGACAAGACATTAGAGAAAGGCAGCACAAATTAGGCATTTAGTTCTTAACTTGAAATCAGTCAATCTACTAAAACTTCAAAAGGAGAGAAGAAATAAAGAGGAAGAAGTTGACTAAGGAATTATAGAAAAAAATCCTATAGTAAAATGAACTCAGCAGGTTGTATGTATGTATGTATGTATGTATGTATGTATGTATGTAGACAGACAGATAGACGATAGGTAGGTAGATAGATAAAGAGAGATAGATGATAGATAGATAGATAGATAGATAGATAGATAGATAGATAGATAGACAGATGGAAGAAAAAGAGACCATCAATTTCAGAGGGAATGGGGAACATCCAAGGGGATGGAGGGAGAAAACAGAAAGAGAAGGGATGTAATTATATTTTAATCTAGAATTTTAATGTAAACAGGGATCTATCAAATGAATAAACATCCAGAGATAAAAGTTTCAAAGTCAAGAGCACAGACTCTGGGAGCTGTTTGAAGCGGAAGGCAAACTTATCTACTAAAGATTGGCAGAAAGCTTCTCAGGAATGGATTAGATACTATGGGGGTAATTCTTTCAGTTTTATTGGGGAGCATGATTTCATACATAGAAATCTATTGCCAGTAAAACCATCATGTATATGTAAAGATGAGATGAAATGAAGATATTTTCAGACATTCAAAGGCATAGTTCATCCACTTCTAGTGGCACTTCCTGAAACAGTTGCCTGAGGACGGGCTCTAGCAAAATGAGGGTGAAAGCAAGGAGGAAGATATGGGATTAAAAATGATGGAACTAACCCCAAATACAATGAAAGTATATCCTATGATGACATTGGTTCCCAGGCTCAGGTGTTGGACACTGTGGTATACACCAGGAATCTCAACTATTGAAGAGGTGGTAACAAGGGAATTCAATTCAAGACCAGCTAAGGCAGAGTAGCTAGCTCCTACCTCAAAATCAAAATAATAAATACTTGACTTAGAAAAATTTTTGCAGATAGACTATAAGCTGCAAGATGAATGACTGGGAATTATGTAAATCTCATTAAATAGAGAGAACTAGTAATGGACAGTAATCACAGTCATAGTAATAGAACTGCTAGGAGCATCAAGGGCTAGCTGACTCCTTATGTCCCCNTCTCATACAAACACACAAAAGTGATGACATATAGCAAAGTATTTAAATAATCTTGGAATACATAATGCTAGAGGAATGCAGAAAAATGTATGAAAAGAATAGTAAGTGCAAACCGGTACTCAGCACCACCAAGAGGGTTCTCTCTGGGATACAGGGTGTTGTGAGGTGAGTGCACACACAGAAGACGGGGAGACTGCCTGCAGCCCAGTTACCTACCTAGTCCATTACCAGAGAACCTGGAAACAGAGCAACTACACAGGGAAGCAAGTCCTCCAGGCCTTGAGTGAAACTTAAAAAACAAAGTCACTCTTGAACAAGCGAACCAGGACTGTGCTACACATAAAGTTGACTTCAAAATGACACTCTTGCTATGGTTCAGAAACCTCAAACTGTAATGTAGTGTAGAGGCCCAGTACAAACTGCCTGAGTTAAGAACCATTATGACTAATACTTAAGAGAAACCATTTAAAGGAGGATGGATTCATGTCAGCTTGCTGTTTCTGAGGCTTTAGTTCATGGTCACTTGGTTCTATTGCTCCTAGACATGTGCATGGTGAGGCAGAACATCACGGCAGGAACATATGCAAAGTAATGTGGCTCACCCCTTGGTGGACAGAAAGCTGAGGGAGAGTAACAGAGTTCCAAGATAAGACACAGCCCCCAAAGACATGCCCCTAGTAATTTACTTCTTTCTATCACCCCTGAACGTTTCCAGCACCTCTACTAACACAGCCAAGTTATTAATCCAGCAGCATATTAATTGATTGATTAAGTCAGTGCCCACAAACCCCAATGTTTGGATCCACCATCTGAGAACCAACCCCTCAACGCATGAGCCTTCGCTAGAGGAAATGCTTGATATCCAAACCACAGCAACCAATGAAGCCCCTAGAGCCCTGGCAGGGTAGACATAAAGTCCAGGGACGCTTTCAAACTGTAACCACACAGGAACACGCTCCCTTTCTTATTTCATGTGTTCAAATTTTGAAAAACCAATCAACTCCCATACCAAAGCATTCATAAGAAAAATGCAGTGGCACAGGCCTTTAATCCCAGCACTCGGGAGGCAGAGGCAGGTGGATCTCTGTGAGTTTGAGACCAGCCTGGTCTACAGAGTTCCAGGACAGCCAGGGCTATGTAAAGAGATCCTGCCTCAAAAGGAAAGAAAGGAAAAAGGAAGGCAAAGGAAGAATTAGACATTAGAGCAAAGTTTTTTAGAATTCAAGTAATCTAAAAAATAATCAATTGATACATTCAAAGTTCTAAGTATGTGGGGGGGCAAAGTCTAACAAAACACTGCTTTTAAAGCAAACAAAATATTTGATAAGATTAATGATAAAATAGTTTCCTTGGAAAAACAAAACCTGGATACAGTCTATGGGATAAGAATGAAATTTTCAAGATTATAATTCACATGGATTTACAGGTGAATGAAAACTGGAAATAACAAATGAAGATAATATTGAATTTTATTTTTTATTCTTCAAAATTACTTAAAATGTAACCATTGAGAGCAAAAGTCACAATGGTCTATNGAGTCAGCGAACTAATCACTCAACTTGACTTTCTATCTAAGGGAGTAAAACTTAATTCTCTGGGACCAGCAAAAAAGGGAAAACACACACACACACACACACACACACACACACACCCCTTTAGGGTCTCTTTATCATCTTCTCTCTTCTTTATTTCTTTTCTTACCTCTATCCAGATACCTCTCTTGATGTCTTCCTTCTAGCTAACTTTATTTTTTCCTTACAGCTTATTTACCTCAGCAAAATCTTTCAAGCAACATAAAAATTATTATGTGGTTACATACTTTTTCAAGTGAAGGATTACAATGAATACAGATGAAATATAACATGTTTCTCATATCCCTTACATGATTAAACATTTTATGTATTACAGGTGAAAAACAAATTATCTCAAAGAATTCATATACATTCATGTCCAAGCAACTTCTTATAGATTAACAGAGTGTAAGAAAGCAAAGTATTTTTCTCAGCCAATTCTTTCGGTGGCAGGCTGTATTTTGCAGTTACAGAGAAAGGATCAAACAGTTTATTATTTATCTCAAAAAGTATCTTATAAAAAATTTTAAAAGAATCAGAAATCTAAACTTTTATAAATTAAAAACAATCAGCCAGCTCTATTTTAAATCTTCAAGGTGTATACTTACTCTTCAACAGATTTTTATATCAGGAAGCTGAGGACAGAAATGGGTACAAGGAATTAATCATCATCCTTGATCACCAACTAATTCTAGCAAGAAAGGCACGTCAGCTAATAATGACCAAGCTGTCTTTGTTCTTGTTCCCTGACCTCAATGAGTCCCTCACTATGTGCCTGTCCTAAACTTTAAATTGTTCCCCAATTAACCTCAAAGCCATTAACAAAAACATCTTTACCTAACCTTAAGTCATTATTTAAAGCTTTGTTTCAGCTATGATGCACACCAAAACCTGTGAACACATCTCCCAACATTAACATTAAAAGAATCTGAGCTAACTTAGCTTCTGGGACACAATTGTTTTTCTTAATCATTAACCTAAATCATAGTCTATAGGACTCCTCAGAACTTCAGAGGCAGAGGCAGATGGATCTCTGAGTTTGAGGCCAGCCTGGTCTAGAGAAGTGAGTTCCAGAACAGCCAGAGTTACACAGAGAAACCCTGTCTGGAAAACCAATAAATAAATAAATAAATANATAGATAGATAAATAAATAAATAAACAAATGGGCAAAATAAAAAGCATGTACAAAGCCCAAGGCATTGTTCAATCCCCAATACCACAAAGAATAAAGATAAACTGATCAGAAAAATGGTAAAGCAAGTGGTTATGTTAGGAACTAGAACAACAGCTATGGAGATGTGGAGTAGTTTGCTATTTTCATCCTTAGCTTCCACAAGGCTTTAAGCTTTATCAAGTCTGTATTATTTTGACCAAATGTTATCATTTTAGTGGGGAAATGATTGGGTTAGCCAGCAGAGTCTCCTTCCATTTTCACTTGAAGAATGTTTTCTTATTAAAGTGTCTGACGTTCAAATTTTAGGCCCAGTTTGAATCACTAGGCCCTTCCTGCAAAGATTCTGGAAGCCATGTTGTTAAGATTAATGGTATTTCGACAGGTGATGGTGGCGCATGCCTTTAATCCCAGCACTCAGGAGGCAGAGCCAGGCAGAGCTCTGTGAGTTCGAGGCCAGTCTGGTCTACAGAGTGAGATCCAGGATAGGCACCAAAGCTATACAGAGAAACCCTGTCTCAAAAAACCAAAAAACAAAACAGAAAAAAAAAGATTAATGATATTTCAAGTTTCTTGGTTGGAGCATAAATCTTGCAATGTATCAACTTATGAGGTCTTAGCTAATCTGTGCTAGAAGGGATTCAATTTCTTTAACAGAGCTGAGTCATTTCTCCTTGGCAGAGTAATGCTGACCAGGAGTCACCACTGTGACTGAGAAAGACAATGAAGGATGAGGTGTAGGTAAATGGCAAGAGTGTGGTTTCAGAGTGGAACCTGCACTATGCCTCTTAGGCCCTCTAAGATCTGATCCTTCTCACTCAGTCTCCTTTTCTGTAACCACCTTGTTGTACCCAGAGTCCTCCAAAGACCCCTAAGAGACCAAATCCAATGCAAAAGCAAAGAGTCTTTACTATTACAAGTTAACCCTGGCCTCTCCGTCTGTCTGACATAGCAGCAGAGCAAGAGAGACCCTGAGTAGCAATGGGGCAGGGTTTTTAAAGCAAGGGGAACTTGGGGTCTACAGACTACAAAGGAACAGACTCAGGATTGGTTTATGTGAGTGGCAATCATGTTAGTAACTTTTAATCAGCTAGGGTTAGTTGGGGGTTACAGTTATCCATTTTGGGGCAGGCCTGAACAAGTCCCAGACTTTGTCCTTGAGCTGCCATGGAGGCTGGCTGGCCTAGCACATACTGACTGTGGGGACTGACTCAGTGGCCCAGGCTTGGTGCATCCTATCTCACTCCTGCTGGTGGGGCACAGTGATTAATTGTCTTTTGTTCATGGCCCTCCCAGAAACTGCTTGCTCAAGTCTCAGGAAACTGAGATTGAGGCCTGATCTCTGAGAGAAGACGAGCAGCCTGTTATGTCATCTGCTTGGTCCTTTCACATCCAAGCATGATTTCTACCAGTGTCTTCAGTAGAAATTTCATAAACATCACCTCTCAGTGCTTACCTTCACCATCTTAAGCAGTATCCCATGCCTACTCCTCTGCATTATATGCTATTCAAGTGTCCCTTAAAATCCAATCCTTTCTGAGGGTTTTCCTTGAGCCTGGCTTCTAATTTGGCTTAAACCATTTTTCTTTATAAACAATAAATCATGACAAGTGGGAATATATGCCCATAATTAATATAACTTAAACAAAGTTAGATAAACATTGTCATAATCAATCTAATACACACTCAATGAGGCAGCTAGGATAAGAACATGGTCTCTGAAGTGGGACAAACTTAATTCAATCACAGCTGTCATGATTCCATCAGAGCCTGANGTACTTCATCTGAATTTTTGGACAATTCTTACCAACATGGATGCTGTGATTAGGGCTGGCTTACAGTTCAGTCCATTATCATCATGGCAGATGGCATGCAGGCAGACATGGTGCTGGAGAAGGAGCTGAGAGTTCTACATCTTGATCCACAGGCAGCAGAAGGAGTCTGTGTCACACTAAGCAGACTTGAGCTTATAAAATCTCAAAGCCCACCTCCATAGTGACACATTTCCTCCCACAAGGCCACACCTTCTAATAGTGCCGCTCCCAATGGGCCAAACATTCAAACACATGAGACTATGGGGGTCATATCTATTCAAACCACCACAGACTGTAACTGGTTTTGACTATTGTGATTCACACAGACTGTCCATATTATAAGTCAGTCTGTTTTATGTGCTTATATAAAGTATGACTTACAATTAGTATCAACATTGTTTAAATATATATCCCCATTTGTAATAGCAAAATAGTGAAAGAAGCCTAAAGAAATATTGATAATGGAGTGATTAACTAAATTATTGTAAATATATTAGGCAATATCATATATCATAAGCAAAATCTATGCTTATAAAACTATTTAATGGTGTAGCAAAATGACTTTAATACAGTGTTAAGATAGAAATAAAAACTATTGAAATGGTCTCTCAACCATGTAAATATACCACATATAGTTATTGTACATATATGTACATTTATAATATACACCCAATATGTGTAATTTATGGACAAAGTATAAGTTTCCAAATTTTTACAGTGGGCATAATAACAAAGGAAACACATTTTATATATCAAAAACTCAATTTCACTTCCTGAACCTTGGCATTTCCTCATTTCCTCACCAACAATCTCCTGGTCTCATCCCCAAAACTTCCCATCTTCCCTGTGTGCTCCATCACTTCTCATGAGCCTACCTACCTGGAAGAAGTGCTTAAAGGAAACATTGCAGCAGACATCAGATAACATGTGTCCTAAGGCAATGAATGATAATTTACTAGTCTCTAAGTATAGCCAAATTCTATGTTACAGCCTAATACGTAAACAGAAATGCAATAGATTCCATTTAAATGAATACATAAATCAGTATCTCAGCCCTTGTGAAGTCGAGCAGGTAAAAAAAATTACCTAGGAAATTAAAAAGTTGATCAATATAGAGCTGTACAGTGGCACACGCCTATGGTACCAGCCACGTGGCAGACCAAGGCAGGCGGATTTCTTGAGCCCAAGAGTTCAAGACCACCCAAGGCAACATAGTAAGCCTCCATCTAAAATATAGATTTACTATCTACTGAGATAACAAGTACTGTTGAATTATAAAGACTGTATTCTAAGCCCTTTGAATTTTATATTTAGCTTCAATGCAGCATTGTCAGGATAACTTAAACACNTCATGGAAGATACTGCACAATGCATGCTCTGCAGTTGTTTTCTTGTAGAAAAAGCACCAGGATATATTACTAGGTAACAAGAGCAGTGTGCAGCCCTGAGCTAGAGCACACTATCATTGCTCTCAGAAACAGGTTGATAGAATCACAAATGATTTTTTTCTGAATTATCACTCATAAGGCCTTTGCTCTATGTACTAATTTCAAAAGCTAGAGTCTTGCTCTGGGCAATGTTTAAAAAATCATAATGAATAACATTTACTTTTATTAATTGTTTATGGCAGTGTCCAAATAGAAGACACGTGGAAACACAGTAAGCTTGGGCATAGGCTCACATACTTGGAATTCAGAGTTAATTTATGCATTATTCAAGCTCCTGGGCCCTTCAGTACTTGGTTAATTTGAAAAGATGCATGAATGCTGTTCTCTTTGATGTCTACTGCTGTGATAAACACTATGACCAAAAGCAATATGAAAAGAGAAGGATTTGTCTCATCTTACTTCTGCGGCACAGCCCATCATCAAGGGAAGTTGGGGCAGGAGCTCAAGCTGGAGGCTGAAAACAGGAACCGAAGTAAAGACCAGCGAGGAATGCTGTTTACTGGCTTGCTCCACTTGTTTTCTTCTACAGCCCAGGCCACCTACATCAATTAGTAATCAAGAAAATGCCCAGCAAACCTGTCCATGGGTCGCTTTGATGGAGGCAATTCTTCAGTTGAGGGTTCNTCTTCCTGGGTGTGTCAAGTTGACAAGCAAGATTAGCCATCACAGGTTGTCCTATCATGAAGCTCAGTCTATTTTGCCAACATGGTTCTCACTCCATGAACTTTAAAAGCAGCAAATTCCAGGACTTGGGGAGATATCTCTGTTGGCAAAGTGTTTGCCACATAAGCATGAGGACCTGAATTCAGTCCCCAGCACCCATATAAAAACTATATTATCCTAATAGTGAAATGTTTCACTAAAGCTTGCCCAGTGACTGGGCAAAACTCAAACTTATTTTATGCTACAGTCATCCTAGGGTCCTTCCTGTTAGGTATCCTCCCTGGATCTGTGGGTTACAGACTGATTGTCCTTTGGTTTATATCTAGTATCCACCTATTAGTGAGTACATACCATATTTGTCCTTCTGAGTCTGGGTTACCTCACTCAGGATGATATTTTCTAGTTCCATCCATTTGCCTGCAAATATCATATGGTCATTGTTTTTCTCTGCTGAGTAGTATTCCATTGTGTATATGTACCACATTTTCTTAATCCATTCTTCAGTTGATGGGCATCTAGGTTGTTTCCAGGTTCTGGCTATTACAAATAATGCTGCTATGAACAAAGTTGAGCATGTATCTTTGCGGTATGAATGAGCGTTCCTTGGGTATATACCCAAGAGTGGTATCACTGGGTCTTGAGGAAGATTCATTCCCAATTTTCTGAGAAACCGCCATACTGATTTCCACAGTGGTTGTACAAGTTTGCACTCCCACCANCAGTGGAGGANTGTTCCCCTTGCTCCACATCCTCTCCAGCATAGACTGTCATCAGTGTTTTTGATTATAGCCATTCTGACAGGTGTAAGGTGGTATCTCAGAGTCGTTTTGATTTGCATTTCTCTGATGACTAAGGATGTTGAGCATTTCTTTAAATGTCTTTCAGGCATTTGAGATTCTTTTTTGAGAATTCTCTGTTTAGCTCTGTAGCCCATTATTTAATTGGATTGTTCAATATTTTGATGTCTAGTTTCTTGAGTTCTTTATATATTCTGAATTCGTATATGTACATACATGCATGCGCGTACACATACACTGAGGAATTCAGAGCAGATGCAAAACTGGACCCCAATTCTGAGGCCCATTACTGAATATCATCCACAAAACCATACCAAATCTCTATAGTCCAACAATTAACTTCTGCTATTAACTGAAAGCTAATAATTTTGAAACAACTTTTATTTACAAAGATCTATGTCTTTTAACTTTGATGACTTTGAATAGGAAAGAGAGTTTGTTTTTAAATGTTTTTGGATAAGTCACTTCCCCCTGACTGGGTGTACATGAATTCATTTTCTTACCTTAGAAAGTTACAGTGAACAATCTCCAAAGCCATTCCAGATCTAAAAATCTGGAATAAAAGATATTGTAAATTATTCTAAAATTCTTTGCTTTCTAGCTGTTGAAAGTAGAATTTGAACCTGCTACATATTTCTTTTATAATTTGCATTAAATATTTGAAAGACAGAAGAGAAAAATATAATGTATTTGCACAACTTGCTTACATATGAGTAGGCTCAGATGTTTTCTCTTTCATTTTTAGGTACAATGGGTAGACAGGTGGTGGGTAGATATGTGGATGGGCAGATAGGCAAGTGGGTAGGTAGATGGTAGGTAGGTAGACAGGCAGGTATAAGTCTTAGTTTTGTCATCTCCTAGTCAATGATTTTGTGTGAGTTTTGTTGTTACTGTTTTCTGAGATAAGGTCTCACTCTGTAGGCTGACCTTGAAACTCTCAGCAGTCCTCCTGCCTCAGCCTCCCAAGATCGTATGTATGAGCCATCACACCTAGCTTATGTCAATGGTTTTCTATCTTGGCTGACTGCACAGTAGAACACTTGAGATCTTTTAAAACTCGCCATCCCTGGCTGATTCCCAGAANAATTTTAAATCAGAGTCCGTGGCAATGGAGTCAGGTATCAAGTGTACTTAAAACTGCTCAGGTGACTCCAGCACACAGCCAGAGCTAAACACCACTACCCAATATTAAAATGGCAGGTTCAGAAGTGTGTTTGCGCCGGGCGGTGGTGGCGCACGCCTTTAATCCCAGCACTCGGGAGGCAGAAGCAGGCAGATTTCTGTGAATTTGAGGCCAGCCTGGGCTACGGAGTGAGTTCCAGGAAAGGC
>LZPO01087704.1:3029-48200 GCA_001675575.1 Neotoma lepida | reverse complement strand
AAAAACAGGTGTGAGGCCAGCAGTGAGCTTTGCTAATCCAAAGAGAAGATGTGATTAATAGGCTTTCTGCCCTCCTTCCCCCATAATAGGTTTCTCGCTGAGGCAATAAACCAGACCAAGCAGAATTGCAAAAGTATAACAATAAGTTTATTTGAGCAAAACAACTCTTGGTCCCAGAGAGAGATCTCCTGGTCCCAGAGATCTCCTCATCTCAGAGATGGAGGCCAGAAAAGGTGTGCCCCCAAACTAAAGCAGGGAGATTTTATAGGTTGTGGTTGAGGAGTGATGATGTGTCTGTCACAAGCTGGGTTTGTGCCCAAGTATGGTCAAAAGCTGAGCACTTGGACGGGGACTTGGGCAGCTAGCAGTATCAGGGGAGGAAGCTGCAAAAGCCACCAAGAATTTGGAACTGGGCTTTTTGTCATCTTTCCTTTGTTCAGAGACTCTTTGAGCCAGTGGGGTTTGGAGAGAGAGAAATGGGGCTTTCTGGACCATGCAGGGGCAAGCCAGAGAATCCAGCAGAACAATGATCATTACAGATTCTTTTGCTGGAGTTATCACTCCTGTCTTGGCTCATTTGTGTCACTATAACAAAACACCACCAACCATGTCCTCAGCTGGCAGATGGGATGGAAAGAGGCAAATTCTTTCTAGCAAAGGACACCAAATACCATCTATGAGGGCAAAGTCCTGTAGCTCACCCCGTCACAGCCATGCAACATGCTTGAGTGCATTTCAACATGAACTTTGAAAGCAACAAAAACATTCAAACTGTAGTATTTTCCTATCACTCTTGTTGTATTCATATTTCCTACCAACATTCCACTTTACTCTAGGCTGTTGAAATTTCAGTCTCCTTGAATGAATTTGTCTTTGTTTGATGTTTTAAGTATACCCCCTCATTGGATGTGATTGCAGTTTCATAAAAGCTCAAAGCCTGACTTCTCGCCATGAGGGGGCTGTGTTGACCAAAATTATTAAGCCACAATCCCAGGGCTGTCCACATGTGACCACGTACTTACTCAACCCCAATTTAACTTACATGGGGAACACTGGGTTTAGCTGGTGTGTACTTAACTTTCCATAACAGTGTATATGATCCAAATATAAGAACAAGCACTGACACTCAGGTAACAAGCACCAGTGTTATAGTTTAAAGAGGAGATATCTCCCACAGGTTCACGTGTTGAATCCTTAACCCTTCTGGAAACTTTAGGAAGTGGGGCCTGGCTGGAAGAAGCAGATCCCTGGGGCATGCCTTTGAAGATTTCAAAGGGCTCAGTTTCTCCCTCTTCCCCCACCTCCACACCACTCTTTTTCTCTCTCCTTCCTGGCTACCATAAAGTGAACAGCTGTCTTTTACCATACCCGTCTGCTAAAATGGACAAAAGCTATAAACTTTAAAAAAACAATTTCTCCTTAAGCTGTTTGCTCAAAGATTTGATCACAGTGACATAGTCTTGCTAACAGCCTCACTACCAAGTCTTACTGCACAGGCCCATTCCTTCTCACCGCCTAAAACATTGCAGGTGCAGCCTCTTTAAAAACTACCCTTTTCCAGTTTTACTCTCCTTTTCTCCACCCTGGTTTTTGTGTTTATTGTTTTGTCATTGTTATGAATGGCTTTATGCCTTTTAAAAGGTGAGATCACTCCATGCAGCTCAGGCTAGACTTGAATTTTCAATTTTCCTGCATCAGCTACTCAGATCCTGCAATCTTCATTTTTATTACATATACATGCCAATTATGTCTCATTTCTTATTAAAAATTAAGCCCTTGAGATTTATTGATAATAATATGTATACAGTTACTTTGTTTCTTTTAGCTATTATGTCTTGTTCCATTTATGTGTACAACGTGTACACATACAAGCACATATTTGCATTTTCCAGTTGCTATTGTAGTTTCTCCATGAGTATTCTTGTATATACCTCCATATGTACAATCATGTTGGGTTTTTATTCTGTAAATATTTATTTTACCTATACAAGTAATTTTTAGTATGCATCGAGGGAAAAGGTATCAATACTACTCCAAATATAGCCAACTTTAAAACAATATCATAGTGCACTGAGAAGTCACCAAGTCACTTCAGCCCTGAACAGAATAGCAAGTATTAGTGAAACACAGACTTAAGAAAGACAGTTAAAATACCTTCACAAGGTGTATGATCAGAGTAAGGACCAACCTTACCATCTTTTCTGTTTGTTTGACATACAGCTGATCAGAGTTCCCCTGACTCTCACTTTCACTAATATAGAGCTAGAGACAATGGGCTGTGAGACAGTCGCTAAACAACACATGAACTCTTGTTGAACATTCACACGTTACCTATTTATTGCTCTAAGGGGAAATAGATAGGTTGTATGGGTTTTAATTTATATTTATTCACTATATTTATTAGTGCCTACTCTACACAACATCATGGGAAGTGTTCTGGGGTTTCTGAGAAGTCCTCACAACCTAGAACACCCTGAGGAAGAGATGGCTTTACCATCTAAAATGGGTTTTTATTTTCTCCCTTAGTGACCATCCAGAAATGCTTGTCTCCTGCTGTCGGTGAATAACTACAGACCATGGATCATGCTGAAGAAAATGAAATCCCTGCAGCAACCCAGAAGTACTATGTGGAAAGGCCTATCTTTAGCCACCCTGTCCTCCAGGAGAGGCTGCATGTCAAGGACAAGGTCTCCGATTCCATTGGGGATAAGCTGAAACAGGCATTCACGTACGTCTAGCCATTTCCACTTCTGCAGCATTCTGCTAGGAGAGTTGCAAGGTCACATGTGTAAAAGAGGTCTTTCTGGGGAACTGGAGGAAGAATGAATAGCTTACAGAGCCACCCCTGGTGGTTCAGCTGGTGTCAGCCTTTTGATTGGTCACGTGAACATCATGCATTTCACCACGTGCCTTAGTTTCATTTTTGTTGCTATGAGAAAACAGCCTGACAAAAAGCAACAGAGGAAGGAAAGATTTATTTAGCTCACAGTTCCATCATTGCAGGCAGGCAAGGTAGGAACCTAAAGCATCATAGCCAGTCAAGAGCAGGGGGAAAATATACAGGTAGACCCTTGATAGCTATCTCCTCTCTTGTACTATTCAGGACCCCCTGCTTGGTGAATGATGCCACTGTATACAACTAACAATCAAGACAATTCCCCACAGACATGCCCATAGACCAATTTGATCTAGACAATTCCTCATTAAGACTCTCTTCCCAGGTGACTCTAAGTTATGTTGGTTTAAGTAAACTAACCAGCACACCATGTTTATTGGTTTCCTACTCTGCTTTACATCTGTGTACATACCTGTTCTCAAATTCCCCACATAGCTCTAAAATATCTACTTCCCCCATTGTCTTCGGGGATGGTTCAGCCTCTTGGTCTTGGTTCCCATGTCTGTCTCCCATCCTGTTCAGTAGCATCTTAATCACTGATTGTGGTTTGCTCCTTATCATTCATGGAATTGAAGAATAGAGAACACTCGCGTGTGTGTTCTATGGAGATGTTTCTCACAACTTCGTGTCTTTGTCTTCTTAGATGTACTCCTAAAAAAATAAGGAACATAATTTACATGTTCTTGCCCATCACTAAGTGGTTGCCAGCATATAAATTCAAGGAATATGTGTTGGGTGACTTGGTCTCAGGCATAAGCACTGGGGTGCTTCAGCTTCCCCAAGGTTAGTACAATACATTCTCTCTCTCCCTCCCTCCCTCCCTCCCTCCCTCCCTCTCCCCCAAGTAACATGCTGCAAACACTCAATGAATGTATTGCCCAATAATCTCATAATTCAGTACTAACCTAGATAATTATNCTCTCTCTCTCCCCCTGTGTGTGTGTTGTCTTTCATTGTTTGTTTCCCTTGCTTCCATCCCCTCAAATAACTGTTTAACCTGTGTTCAATACACAGATTTGCAGATTCACGTTTTTTGCTATATTGTTCTAGTAACTTTTGCCTTTCTAAACAATTTTTTCAGAAACGTAAGAAGCTTTGGGATCATTCACAGTTGAAAGTGGTGGTGCTGATTTGAAAGCCAGTCCGTTGTTCAGTCAACATTTTGCTGTAGTTGTGTGTAGTTTTTGCTTCTAGGCCCATGACATAACTGAAAGGGATTATGATATCTTTTTCTTTATAATTCTGTGGTTTTATCTGTCATATAAGAACATTAGAAAACATCAATCTGTGGGCCAGGCATAGTGGCACATGTCCTCAATTCTAGCAGATGGAACACTGTGATTTCAAGGCCAAGTTGGTCCAAATATCAAGTTCTGGGACAGCCAGGGCTACACAGTAAAACCCTGTTCCCCCCCNAAAAAAATCAGTATGTTTATCCTAACAAATACATGCTTACCGAGCACATAAGGTTCCCCTTATCTCTAGAGAGCTAGCTAACTATCCAATTAGAGACTGAGACAAGAAACAAAGGTACATACACATTTTTAAATTATAAACATCATAAAGGAAAAGATAGGACACTGAGACATTATGGGGAGCTAGTTTAAGTAAATAAGTCATGAGAAGTTCTTTGGGAAAGTGGATTCAATGTGCATTGGTGCAAGCAACTGTAATTAAACTCAGTGGCTCACACAAAGAAAAGGAAGACATCAAAGTGGGAAGGAGTTGCTGTAAAGAAGGATTGAAAAAGGAGAGGGAGGGGGTGAAAAGGTAAGAGATGAAGAAAACGATCAAAATTTAGTATAGACATGTCATGAAATTGTAAAAAAAAAATATGTGAGCTGAGACCTCGAGCAGGTAAAAACAAGAGGAAAAGCATTTCAGACATATTATGATCAATCCATATGAGTCTATTTAATGGGTAATGGGGATTAAGATATAAATTGAGGAAATACACTCACGAATACAGAACAGAGTAGACAGCTGAAGTCNTCCTCTGATCTGACCAGGAGCAAATCCACCTTGAAGGCAGGAGAAGGGAGAAGGGGCTGGTCACCTCTCTCCCGCTCCTTTAAGAGGTCATGTACAATGACAAGAAGCACTGACTCCTTCAGGCCCTATAGCCAAAAGTCATGGGCGGAGCAAATACCACTACCCAGACAGCAGGAACAGTAGGAATTAAGGTGTGGTCAGGAAAAGAGCTGCATGTAGTTAAATGGCTAAGAGGAAGGCAGTGTACCAGGAGTATAGGCAGCAGATAGTGACGATTGGAAGTCCTCTAATGAAGATGCTGCCTGGACTCCNGTGTAGAACACAGGAAACAGATAGTGACGATTGGAAGTCCTCTAATGAAGATGCTGCCTGGAATCCTGTGTAGTACACAGGAAACAGATAGTGACGATTGGAAGTCCTCTAATGGAGATGCTGCCTCGACTGTGTAGTACACAGGAAACATAGTGACAATTGGAAGTCCTCTAATGAGATGCTGGCTGTACTGTGTAGAACACAGGAAACAGATAGTGACAATTGGAAGTCCTTTAATGAGATGCTGGCTGGACTCTGAGTTGCCCTAGAATAAAACTCATCAACAAACTAAGTGATATTTCTCATGAAGCTTTAAGAAAGACAGAGGTTAGCCTGACCTGGTGGTGTAGGCCTATAACCTTTGCTGTTCAGAGGCTGAGGCAAGAGGATTACATGTTCATAGTCTCCCTAGGCTACAAAGAAGTTTCAACTCAGCCTGAGGAATGGAGCAAGATCCTGCCTCAAAATAAAAAGTAAAAATGAGCTGGGGTACATAGCTCAGTAGTAGAGTACAGCAAGGTCCGAGGTTCAATAACCGGTAGAGAGAAGAGAAAGGAAGAAGAAAGAGACCAATTCAGAAGAAGGAACTGGGGCCAACAAGATGGTTTGGTGGATAAAGACCCTAACTACAATAGCCTGGTGTCCCAAATTCAATCCCAGGACCCAAATAAAGGTGAAGGGAGACCTGATGTCGTAGAGTTGCTCTCTGGACTCCATGTGTGCACCAAGTTACAAGTATGCACATGCAGGCATGCACACACACTTACAATAACAATAAAATACAAATATTTTATGAAAACCAAGAAGGAACTCATCAGAAACAGAAATAATGGAGAGGGTAAATCTTTAAAGAGAAAAAAAGAATCACACTGTATCAATGAAATAATCATGGGTTGCTGTTATTAAAATAAGCATCAAAGAATCAGACAGAGCTCACCAAAACCAAACCTGAGAAGGTTCCTAGTGTAACATTCGATGGGAGGGTTGGAAATTAAGGTAGAGGAAATCTTCGGGAAACATAAATAAATAGGTAATGATAAAAAGAAGATAACACCAATGATCAGTCTCCATGTTCCATTGTTCATCTAGTCAGGCTTCCAGAAGGAGGAGTACAAACAAGGAAGAGGTGTCCAGGAGGAATTCTGCAAGGAATCAGACTAAATGGAAAATAATTAAAGCAACACACACATAGTAAACCACATGAATACCAGGGAAACAAAACTTAGTGGCAATGAAAAAAGGCATGTCACTGTATAATGAGAAACTGAAATACTAAAAGTCAATGGTTTCCATTCAAAATTGTTAAATTAGGAAATGAAAACCACAACAGACACCTGGAACTTATGAACCTGCAGGGCACTGACACATTATCTACTAACCCTCTCAGCCCATGTCATTTCCATCATTTGTTGTAGGGACTGCCATGTGTTGTAGAATGCTAGCAGCTTCCTGACCTCTGATCCAAGCCAGCAATAGCACTGCCATCATGACAAAAATATCTCTAGAGTGTGCCAGATGTCACCTGGAGGGAACAAAATTGCTGTCAGTTGANAAGCCCTGGTTTAGGAAAATGGAGAGAAAAGCAGAAAAACAAGTTGCAGCATTAGGATGATTGCCCCTGTAGATGGTACAGTCCAAGCAAGAGCTTTGGAGTATCACTTGGCTCTGTAAACAATGCATGTCCATTTTTTTTTGCTAGAAAAACTTTTCAAAAAGGCAATACTAGAGTGACTGCATCATTGCATATGAAACAGGGACACTTTCCAACTTCGTTTACTGTTTTCCTTCAGAGCATTAAAATGCAGTAGATGCATTTTCCAGGTGTCCCAGAAATTTTGCTGAGATCTCAAAGCTGAAGACACAGTGCTTATTGCATATTGCATATTGCAAGGATGCCAAGACCAATGCAGAGCTTTGAGTGATGACCCCCCAAACTCCCCTTCCATGCATCACTCCAGCAGAATGCAAGGGAAGAGGAGATTGAGACACAATTTGTAATAAGAATTTTCTAGAAAGAAGTAACACCTTATGCATTTCCTTTCCACTTAAAACAATTAAGCAGAGTTCAAGAGAGCAGTTCAGAGCACAGGCCATGTCCCCTGGAGTTTGTAGAGATTGCCACCTAACTCTTGAGTGAAAAATAGCCTAACAGCTCTAAAAACCAGACTCTATTACCTATTCAAAGACATCTTGCTTCCAAGGTTTTGGCCATTATGAATAAGGCTGCTAGAAACATCCCTTGAGGATTTCCTTGTGGCTTCTTTCTTTCTTTCTCTTTCTCACTGTTGATGTTCCTCTTGGAAGGAGGGGCAGGGAGGGTCATGGGACCCTCATCTGTGCATTCAGCTGCCTCACCCACCCAGTTGTGTTCAATTTTGCCCTAATCGCACATGGCTCCAGAGTCCCTGGGAGAGGTTAGAACAGCAGTTCTCAATCTGTNGGTAGTGAGCATACAGATCAGATATTTCCATTACAATTCATAACAGTAGCAAAATTACACTTATGAAGTAGCAACAAAATAATTTTATAGTTGGACATGAAGAACTGTATTAAAGGGTCACAGCATTAGGAAGGTTGAGAACTAGTAGTCTAGAAGATAGAAATGGGGAAGGATGAGGGGAAGGGATTCCATCTACAGAACCATGGGGAAGACATCATCCCTGCTGGGTGCAGAGCTTCCAGTGTGATTACCTTAAGGTCACCCATTACTCTGTAAGTTCATTGCTTTCTCTGAGTGTGCTTTGGTTGAATCACACCTCTCTTTGTTGTTGGGACCGTGGGAGGAAATAGATATTATTCATGTCTCTCCCCAAGGGATGTAATTTTAGCAACACCCCCTAAAGGTTGCAGCCTGCACTTTTAAAGTCTCTTGGAATAAAATTTCAAGTGTTCTGGTTGGAAAAGGTTCTGCAAACCTGGAAGTGTANCAGGCTTGACTCACTTGGAAGATACCTGTCCAAGAAGACTGTGTACAGAATGAGCATATGACAACAGAGGAGCCTGGGAGAGCATAACTTCTGATGTATGACAAGTAATGGAGCCTAGGAGTCAAGTGTAGGGGCATGGATAGGCCAGGAAACGGTAAATTGGAGGATGCTGATATCAAAGGCGTCTCTAGAGAGCCTTCAAGTATCCCGTTCGAGAGAGCACCATCTGGGTAAATCAATACCAGACTGTACCTGTCAAGAGACATTTTTCTGCTCTTTTTTTTTTTAAGATTTATTTATTTATTACATATACAGTATTCTGCCTGCATGTATGCCTGCAGGCCAGAAGAGGGCACCAGATCTCATTACGGATGGTTGTGAGCCACCATGTGGTTGCTGGTAATTGAGCTCAGGACCTCTGGAAGAGCATCCAGTGCTCTTAACCTCTGAGCCATCTCTCCAGCCCCACATTTTTCTACTCTTATCTGTGACAGAAGGAAGTAGAAAACTCCACCCACTGGCAAAAGGGAGACGACAGGCAAACTACCTGTGTCAGTTGCTTGCCTCACCATTTTGACAAAATATGGGACAAAGTAACTCGAAGAAGGTCCCCTTTCTGCTCAGCTCTAGGACACAGTCCATCATGTGAGGAAGGCAGAGCAGCAGGAGTGTGATGCCGCTGGTCATAATGCATCTGCAGTCAGGAAGCAACCAGAGAGGAACNATGCTGCTCAGCTTGCTTGCTCCTTTTAAATCAGTCCAGTACTTGAACCCAGGGAACGGTACAACCCACATTTAGATTGGTTTTCCCACTTCAGTTAACCTTATCCATATAATCCCTCACAGGCCAGCCAGGAGGTTTCTCTGCAGTGATACTAGATCCTGTCAAGTTTATAATCAGCATAAGCCCACATACTGCCTGGATTATGTAGACAGCAGGTTGTTCATGGGGTTAGGGCAGAGGGAAGGCAGGCTAGACCCATCCACTTACATTAAGACAAGTATCACCTGTTCTTCAGAGATCACGAGGTAAACACACCCTGCTGTTGGCTGACCATAACCCTGTCTGTGCCTTCTCATTCTGCAGGCTTAGCCTTCGCAATGCTGGCAGCTGTACCTCCAGTGTTTGGCCTGTACTCTTCATTTTATCCTGTTATCATGTACTGTTTCTTTGGAACCTCCAGACACATATCTATAGGTAAAAACCTATATTTGATAACCTAAAACTTTTTTCCAAACTTTGCAATATGCTTGTTATTATTGCTTAGTAGAACTTTCGTGGCTGCATACCCATTAATTGCTTTAAAAATGCTACTGCACTCTCCTGAGGATGTATGTCAGCAGTTGAGTGCTCACCTAGCCTGTGTGAAGCCCTGGGTTCATCGCCCAGCAATGGGAAAGCATGTGTGTGTTCCCTTTTCTTCTTCCTCTTCTTATTCCTCCTCCCACTTCTCCAAGATTTCTAAAACTAATAGCTTTCTTATAATCTTGGGCTAATTGAATGGGCAATTTTCTTGCATAAAAGAGTGATTATTGAAAGCTGTAAAATGAGATTAATGCTTTATTTCCCAATGCACTTTGCCTGTATCTGATTCCTTCTTATTTATTTTAATAGCAGTACTCAGGGCTCCTAATCACTTTGCATGTATAGCGTCTTCATCATACTTTAAGCTCTGAATTATATATGTTCTCTCTTCAGTGCATTTAAGAACTGATACAGGTGAATTTAATTATAGTGCTAGAGCTTTGTAAGGCTGTCAGCTGCAAACTTATACAGTGTTTCGGATATCTACTACTTGGTAACAAATGCCACCCAACTTAGAAGCTTACATTGTATATCATTTTTAGAAATAATTTTAAATTTTAAAAAGTAAATAGGATTCAGGAAAAACAGTCATCTTACTATCTCTCCCAGTCCTGAGAGGTCAGCATCTCAGAAGGATTTACCTAGGCAACTCTACCTCTCTTTCTACTTCCTCCCTTTTTTCCCCCTTTCCCCCCCTTCATGTCTTGTCCATGTGGTCCCAGGAATTGCCCACATGTCCTTGCTGGAGCTTTTTCACACATAGTGACCTAGACTCCAGCAGAAGTTTTAAAGCTCTTGAGCTTGTAAGATGGCTTAGCTGATCAAGGAGCCTGTGTCCAAGACTGATGACCTGAGTTCAATCCCTGTGACCCACCAAAAGGAAAGAACTGACTCCCATAAGTTGTCCTGTGACTACCACACACGAGCTATGAGGTAAAATGCCCACCTCTTTCTCCCACGTGTGTGTGTGTACGTGTGTGTGTGTGTGTATAAATGCACATGTATGCATGTGCACATACATGTGGACACCAGAGGTGAATGTCAGCTGTCTTCTGCTATTACACTCCACCCCATGTCTTGAGGCAAAGTCTCTCACTGAACCCAGAGTTCACTGATTGACTAGACTGGTAGACAAACGAGCTTCAAGGGTCCACTTCTCTATGCCACCCTCCTCCCCGAGCACTAGGGTTACAGACACGCACTACCACACCAGATTTTATGTGGGTGCTATAGATCCTAGCTCAGGTCCTCAAGCTGGCAGAGCAGGCACTTTTCCAACAGAGCTATTCCCCAGCCCCGCAGCACCAGTGTGAGGCTCCAGTGGGCCTGCTGAGAAACCATCCTCGTGAGGCAAGAAGGAAATCCAGTTCAGCATAATTTAGTAAGCTAGTGCTGGTTCAGATTTCTAGAGTCTAAAGCAGGAAGTTTATTTTAGACATATTTAAGTATAGTACATATATGCTTAGTACAATTTTGGTAACAATTATCTCAATCCCATGCACACAATAAAGCTTAAGGCATGACTATATCCAAACTGCTTTGCAACGTACATGTAGCCTCTACCATGAAGATGGGCTCTATAGCTTACNGGCCTAGGATCTGGTGTGTTCTCGGTCTTATAGATAGCATAGAGGTCATTCAGCAGGCCTCAAAGTACATGTTACATCTCTCCTAACTATTGACTGAGAAGCAATGCTCAAGGTAAAAGTCTTGGGGAGAAGAACTTGGGATAAACATAATATCTGGAGAATTCAGGGGTGGCCTGTCCCTACAGATAGCATAGGTCACCAGGCTATTAACTACATTCACTCCCAGGCTTCTGGGTAGAAAACAGATACATATCCCTTCTGTTGGAGAAATAAGCCTGTATGCTTCACATCCCTGTTTTCTCACTGCTTATCTGTGAGCAGGAGGACCTCAGAAGTCACTCAGGGTCCCTGCTTTTCATTAAAATAACTCAGGGTCATACTTTGTTAAAATTCAGCTCTGAGCCCCTGAGCAGGGGTCGTTCATGATCATTATGTCAGAGCTACTGGATTAACTTCTTGATCTTCTGAACAGTGCTCATTCATTCTCCTCTGCTCCAGGTCCTTTTGCTGTTATTAGCTTGATGATTGGTGGTGTGGCTGTTCGGTTAGTACCAGATGATATAGTCATCCCAGGAGGAGTAAATGCAACCAATGGTACGGAAGCCAGAGATGCATTAAGAGTGAAAGTCGCCATGTCTGTGACCTTACTTTCAGGAATCATTCAGGTGAGACTCCAGTGTGGGGAGATGGACTCTGGTTTGTTTGTCTATGAAATGCCTATTGAATTCTCTTAGCTGGTCTCACTGTGTGTGGGCAGTGCCAGACAGCAAAACTCCAGAGCTGGAAACTCAAGATGCTGGGAACAGCTGCCACTGGATACCTTAGCTACCACTGAGAATGACAAGCAAGATTCCCTTGAGTGTTCCAGATATCCCCAAAACAAAACAAGCTTGATGGAGTGGGTGGTAGTTTGGGGAAGAGGCCTCCCTTATGAGCTTGGAGGGAATGGCACGTGTATTGTCTGCATGAATGAGCCCCTCATCAGGAGAGGATAAGCATGGCCAAGGTTCTGAGGGACCCAAGCCATTGCAGGTTTAGCATCTTTAGTTTTCTTTTTAACCAGTGATCTGTTAGCTGCCACAGTTACAAGTCTATAGGATTAGGAAGTAACCTAGAAAGAAATTCACAAGCTTTCAGTTGATTGCCATTGCCTAACTCACCATTCTATTTGTTTGTTCCTTTGTCATTTAAAAAAAATACAGTTTTGCCTAGGTGTCTGTAGGTTTGGATTTGTGGCCATATACCTCACTGAGCCTTTGGTGCGAGGGTTTACCACTGCAGCTGCTGTGCATGTCTTCACCTCCATGTTAAAATACCTGTTTGGGGTTAAAACAAAGCGGTACAGTGGGATCTTTTCAGTGGTGTATGTAAGTAAGAGACTCTGACTCACTGGCACTGGCTCCCCATACCCCCACCCCTGTTTGCCTCTGTTTATCTTTCACCTTCAATGCTTCAGGGGGAAAGATGTAGTTACTCTAAGGCTTTCTGAGAAGAGAGCTAGGACATTGTGGGTATGTGAGTCTCCCTGCTTCAGAAGGAGTTTGTTATTATAAGGCTCTGCTAGTGACTGCACCAGTCACTCTAATTAAAGCTGAAGAGCTAGCCTTTAACACCAAATTATAGTGGGTGAGTTTTGTTTTTCTTTTGTTTTGTTTTGGTTTTGGACACTAATAAATAACTTAAAGATATAATAGAGAGCTGGATGTGGTGGCACACACATTTAATCCTAGCACTTCGGAGGTAGAAACAGGCAGATTTCTGTGAGTTTGAGGCTAGCCTGGTGTACATAGTGAGTTCCCAGCCAGCCAGGGTTACACAGTGAGACACTGTCTCAAAACAAACAAACAAACAAATAGAAGATATAATAAGAAAGATATCTCTTTTAAAGGCTGCTTATTCAAGCAGGCAAAAACAAAGAGCTATATAAATGGCTTAAGTAATATAAGTAATCAGTTCAATATAACAAAATATGTCTAGACTTAACACAATAGAGAAAGTAAAAGTTGTTTGCAAGTGCATAGTAAAAATAACTGATCAGGTCAAAGCTGATTATATGAANGTAATGACCCTAAAAGTTCAACATTTTTTTATACAATACAATATAGCTAGAAACCATTAACAATATAGTTTCCCAAATCCTGAATGGGGACTGGAGAGACATCTCAGCTGTTGAGAGTGCTTGCTACTGTTGCAGGATGCCAGAGTGAACTCCTAGCACCCACATCAGGCAGCTTATACTTGCCTGTGTTTCCAGCTCCAGAAGATCCAACACCCTCTTCCTGGCTTCACTGGGCACACACACATATACATGTGCACACACAGATAAAATACTTAAAAACAAAATAACAACAGCTACTACAAAACGTATTTTTAGAATCCAACAACAAAAACAAACAAACAATAGAATCCAACAACAAAAACAAACAAAAACAAAACAAAACAATAAATGCATTTCTAAATGGCCCCTGAAGTAATTATAGCCAATTGACAGTGAAATACTAAGAGGACATTTTCAGCTCCTTGGCTATAGCCTTTGCAGGTGTTTCTGTGCTAGGCCTTCACTAGGCACTGAGATGAGTGACAAGCTGAGCAGACACAGCCTTGACCTTGGGTCTGACAGTCCAATGGGAAGATAGTCTTGGTGACCCATGATTATACAAATGTGCATTACAAACTATGCTAAATGCTATTAGAAGGGGAACAGGGCACTCTGAAAGTTGAGTACAGATACCTTTAGATTAGGGTTCTGGGACATTGATTTTGAAGGCATGGCATTTAAATTTAATTCCTAATTGATAATACTGGAATCAAACTGTAAAGATATCCCACAAATTATTAATTTCTTGTGATAGCTGGAAATATATCTCATACTCTGAGACTTCTCCAAATGACTTATCACAAAGGAAATGTAGTCTATACCTGCCTGAGCCCTAGGCTGTACAGTCCAGGTGTGATAGGCTCTCTGCTGTGTTGGGTTTCAGATGAAATGATTATTTGGGGTATCCAGACCATAGCCCTAAGGTACTGGCTTTCTTCTCTAGCTCTCCTGAGCTTCTTTCTAAACATCATTCTCCTGGCTCCAAAGCCTGCCTGACTTCACTGTCACCTTCTCACGACAATTGCTAAGTCAGATTTCAAAGCTTTGCTATGTGTTGACCTCTGCTGTGTTCTGTGACCCTGATTCTTTCAGAACATTCACAACTTAGCTCCAGGGGTATTTTTCTGAATTTTATAATAGCTACATTCCGATATCAGCATATCAGAAACATCATAATCCTTGCATAGTGGAGCATGCCAGTACTAACACTCCAGAGGAACATGAATTCAAGGACTCCATAGTGAGATCCTATCTCAAGCAAAACAAAACAACAAAGCCATGATGTTGTTGGATAAGAATTATTCATATAAAGTTGTATGGTTAGGTTAAAGAAAATGCCTCCTAATCTGTAGAAGATACAAAGGAAACTGCTTCAGCCTAAAACCTTTCAGTTTGTGTGCTGAGGGTTGAACCCAGGGCCTGGAGTACACACCCCACTGGTGAATTATACATGAGCTCTCCCACCCACCTCTCTTTTCAGTTTAGGCTCAGCTGAATTTTTTGGAGACTTTTTTACTGTGGTAAATTATACTCAACAAGAGGCTTGGCCGAAGAGGCGGCTCAGCAGTGAGAGTGCTTGCTGCCCTTGCAGACCTAGGTTTCTCCTAGCACCCATGTGGTGGCTCACAGTTGCCTGTAACTCCAGTTCCAAGGGATCTGATACCTTTTCTGACCTTCATAGGCTCCTGTATGTGTGTTGTTCAAATACATACACTCAGGCACACATGCAAACTTATCAAAAATAATCAAATATTTTAAAGAGGCATAACAAAACGTATCTCATTGTTCACATTATTTTAAAATATACAGTACAGTAGAATTAAGTGCATTCATTCTGCCATGCAGCTGTGGTAACCCTCCATTTCTAGAAGCTTTTCAGCAATCCAGATGGGAGCTTCCCACTCACAGAGCAGTCTCCCCTC
Source organism: Neotoma lepida (assembly GCA_001675575.1). Taxonomy (NCBI): domain Eukaryota; kingdom Metazoa; phylum Chordata; class Mammalia; order Rodentia; family Cricetidae; genus Neotoma; species Neotoma lepida. The sequence continues at coordinate 33,158 of LZPO01087704.1, read as the reverse complement.
CTCTCCAGTCAGCTAGCCTCTGTCACACTCGTCTCTGTGAACTGCCTGTCTAGGTACCTCATGTGTTGTCATGCAGTACAGGAGTTGCGGCTTGATGTAAACCTCCAGTGTTCACTGTGTTACAGAGTACAGTTGCTGTGTTGCAGAATGTTAAAAACCTCAACGTGTGTTCCCTAGGCGTTGGCCTGATGGTTTTTGGTTTGCTGTTGGGTGGCAAGGAGTTTAATGAGAGATTTAAAGAAAAATTGCCAGCACCCATTCCTCTAGAGTTCTTTGCTGTAAGTACATGCAAGATGGTGGCCTGTTCAGCCCCTGCGATTGCTTGCACCTGTTCCTGCAAGGGATTCAGAAGTGGGTGATAGAGGGACAGGGAGCTGGAGGGCCCTCCCCAATTCTGCAGAACAACTAACAAAATAGTAAAAATAAAAATGCATTAAAACATAGACATAGATGACTTTTAAACCTAAGTGAAGATGTAAATGTAAATTTTAACCTTGGTTATCTATGAGAGATGGGATTTGGAGGGATTTGTTTTCCTTAAGTTTTTCCCATTACCTGTTTACTTTTTAAAGATCACACATTATGCTGGGTGGGTGGTGACTCACATCTTTAATCTCAACACTCAGGAGGCAGATGGATCTCTGTGAGTTTGAGGCCAGCCTGGTCTACGAAGAGAGTTCCAGGACAGCCAGAGCTACACAGAGAAACCCTGTCTCAAAAAAACAAAAACAATCACACATTACTTTAATTAACCCATTAACAACTTCAATAGCTTCATTTATCTTANTAAAGTGACCTCCATTTTGAAAAGACAAAATTTCCCCAACTTTCTGTTTTCTGGTACTTCTAAGCTGAAAGAAATACCTCACAGTCTCACATAAGTCAAGTCCAAATATCTCACAACATATTCATGGCTGAAAAGTTAGTAGTGTTTTGTAAAAACATGCATATATATTGAGATAAACAATACTATGTTCATAAGTGACCACAATTATTTATTCATGGCTGTGTACATGGAGTGGGCATTATATAGCCCTCAGCCTTGGAGTCAGTGAACCCTACTCCCTCACACCTCTTCACAGAGAGCAACCACAGTTTTTGTGAAGATGAGACATTGTCAGAAGGACATAGTCTGAACTGATGTTCAAACCGTGAGCTACCTCCAACCAGAAGTCTACACAGTGACACTGTTTCCCCATGGCCCTTAAAATCACANTCATAGTGGATTCCCAAGTAGAAAGTTTGGAGCTCACAAAGATTTTTTTCAAAAAATAACAGTTGTCAGCTGTACGTGCCTATGATTCCAGACCTTGAGATGCTGAGTCAGGAGGGTCATGATTTCAAGGCCAGTCTGGGGTACATAGCGAGAACTTGTTTTTTAAAAGAAAGAAAAGAACAACAAAATTATTGTGGATTTGATCCAAATTTAGAAGAGGGAGGCTCCAACTGCAAAACAACTGTCTAGTAAGCACACAGAGAACTTGACCCCTTCTGTCCTCTGCTTTGCCTTCATCTTAGCAACACATCCCACCAGTTTTTGTTTGTTTGTTTGTTTGTTTTTCCTTTTATTTTATGCTTGGAATCTGGTTAGGAGCTTCCTGAATGCTAGGAACGTGTCTGCCCCTGAGCCACATCCTGGCCCTGCCTCAGAACGAGAAAAGGCAAGGAAGACCATCTCTAACAATTTCAGAACCTCTGCTCTAGCCAGGATTCGGTGCAGAACACCAGTTCCTAGGTGGAACAGCAAAAGGTGTAGGGCAGCTTTGCCAGGCAAAGAGCAGCAAAGCCTGCTGAGGAAGTAAATGGTGCACATGGCCTTTCCTGCCTTGGGTACCAGTTCTGCCAACTGCCCAGATTCTCTTTAAAGATCCCTTGCTGCTTCCCCAGGGAGTGGTTCTCCACAACTATCATTGAAATTATAGTCTTTCAATACCTTCCATGTGCTTTTTAAACCTCTTGCCTGGGCAGTGAGATAACTCAGTAGATGAAGATACTTGCTGCCAAGCCTGACAATGAGTTTCATCCCCAGTACCCACATAGTAGAAGGAGAAAACCAACTCCCAAAAGTTGTCCTCTGACCTCTACATGTACAGTGTGGCATGCACTTGCACAGAGACACACACACTCAATTAATCAATAAAATGTAACCTCCCCCACCCCCCCAACTTGAAGCAAATAAACTTCTTACCTATGCATTCCACAAAGAAAAGAAAAGAAAATGTTCTTCTGAAAAGTTTGACAACAGGGTCTTCATGATTGCTTTTAAGCATGAACTTTATTTTTTATTGTAAATTTGTTTTTAATTTTGCATTCTGTGGTACATCTCTTCATGTCAATAGGAAAACAACGGTGTAGTAATTAGTTACCACCACATAAAATTGAGCCTCCTGGTACTTAAGCCATGTTTGTTTTGTGAGTTTAATATTCTAGACATTCCTCTAGTTTGAGACACATAACAGATTCCACTAAAGTCAACAGGCATAACTGCCACAAACATCACAATCATTTCATCAAAGGGAGCCACAGACACTGGCGCTCTGAGCCTGCAAGCTGACAACAGGCTAATATCACTAGCCGTTATGCAGAAGCCCCTGCTGTGGAAGCTGCCCATCCCTAAAATTTGCCTTCCTTCTCTCCTGGATAGCCCATTTCAAAAGCTCTGGAAACAACAGTTCTTGGGGATAAAGCGAGTAGCTATCACACCTTCTGTCATGCTCTTCTGCTCAGACGATCGAGCTTCATACCTCACATAAATCTAGGCCTTGGGAACACCGTTCTGGATGACATGCTGTGTACTCTGGACCTGTGGAAAACTATGTGCTACTCTGGGAGGCCACTGACCATGTTGAGGGACAGCAGCAGCAGAATTCTAAAGCCAAATGTGGGTTCCATGGTAACAGGCTGACATTACCGGCCTCACTACACACATGGTATGGCCTACACTCCTTCTACCTGTCCCAAACTCAAGGTCAACTCCAGTGATGGCCTCCTGCTGCAGTCAGCTAGTCGGACACCTCAGCTGGGAACAGAGCACAAGTAAAAGAAGTTGACTCAGGCCTCAGGCTGTAGGGCTCTTTGTGGGGTAAGGTCACTGAGGAGTTCCACTGCAGCTAAAGATCCCCCTCCTCATCCTGGGAAGTGAGAATAGATTTCCTGATCAACAAATTCTTTGAGCCTTGATTTTGTGGTGTGTCAGGACTCGGCTCTAAAGTCTGTTTGGTTTTGTGTCTGTTGTAGGTGGTAATGGGAACTGGCATTTCTGCGGGTTTTAACTTGCAAGAGTCCTACAGCGTGGATGTCGTTGGAACACTTCCTCTAGGGTAAGAAAATAGTTTAAGAAGAGTGATTGAATACTCAAGGGATCTACTATCTCTAACTCTGCATGAAAAATCATCTTTGCTACATATCCAATAGCTGAAGATTTTAAAGGCTTGAGTGTGTGTGTGTTGGTTAAAAAGACATAGCAACTGGATAAGATAGCATATACCTTTAATCCCAGAACTTAGGAGGCAGAGGCAGGCAGATCTCTGTGAATTCAAGGCCATCTTGGTCTTCATAGCAGGTTCCAGGAAGCTAGAACTATATAGTGAGACCCTGTCTGGTGAAGGGAGATGGCACACAAAGCAGGAAAAAATTTTAAAGATTTTATTTTTAACCATTTTTAAATATTTTATTTTTATTTGTGTGTGTATGTACATGTGTACATGTTCAGGTGTCCACTGAGGCCAGAGGAGGGCCTGGAGCTGGTGTTATAGCAGATTGTCAACCACTTGACATGAGTGCTAGGAATTGAACTCATAGCCTCTGCAGGAGCACCAAGCACTCTCAATCATTGAGCCATCTCTCCACTCCATTAACCTCTTTTAAATATGCAGTTCACTAGTGTTGAGTTTATTCACACTGTAAACAGATCTCTGGGATACTTTCACCTTGCAAGTCTAAGCCCTATACTTATTGAACAACCACACCTTCATTCTCCATCTCTAAGGCCCTGGTAACTGCAATTCAGTTTTCTGTTCTATAAATTTGACTATTCTTTTTGTCAATGAATCACATAGTATTTGTCTTTTTCTGATTGGCTTATTTCACTTGGCCTAGTGTCCTCAAGGTTTATCCATATGGGAATACATGACAGCATGCCTTCCTTTTTCAAAGGCTGAATGACATTCCACAGTGTGTATACCTTATATTGTGTCTCTCCATTCACCCATCAATGGATATTCATTTATATCCACCACTTAGCTATTGTGAATAGCTCTACTGTGGGCATAAATAAGCAGATCATCTTGAGACTGCTTTCAGTTCTATTGGGATTATTGAATGTGATTGACTAATCTCAATTGCCAACAGGATGGGTGGGATCTAAAATCATCTGGAAGATGGGCCTTTGGGCATGGAGATTTTCTTGATTAGATTAATTGAGATAGGAAGACCTGCCCACTGTGGGTATCACCATTCCCTGGGCTGAAATCCTGAGGAAGTGGGCTACCCACAAGCACATATCATCTTCATATCTACATATGCCTTCTTCATCTACATATGCCTCATGGCTGCATATGTAATGTGACCAGCCACCTCAATTTCCTGCTGTCTTGAATTCCCCATCCTAGTGGACTATTCCTGAACTATATAAGCCAAAATAAACCCTTCCCTTACCACAGCAACAGAAAAAGTAACCAAGACAGTGGATGGTATTTTGAATTATTTTTAAGGACCTCTATACTGTTTTCTAGAGCAGCTGGACCATTTAGCAATCCTGCTAACAGTGGGCATTAAAGTTTAGTGGTGGAGTAAACCAGGGTTTTGATGGGTTAGGGCCAAGGTATGCCTCAAAGATCATACTGCACAACAGATATCACCCAAGAGATTTATTGAGGGGGGGGAGCAAAAGGCCATCTCAGAGTGGGGACATGAGAGAGAGACAGAGACAGAGACAGACAGACAGAGAGACAGAGACAGAGAGACAAGTGCCAGACAGCAAGAGTGGGGGAATAAGAGAGCCTGCCATGATTGGGGAGGGGCCTTTAAAGAGTGTCAACTGCTGCTGATACCATGGCTGCTGGCGCTGGGTTGCTGAGGGCAGGCTGGTGGAGCACCTGATTTATAACATTCCTCTCTTTTGTTTATTATAAAAGGTGAGGAAATAGGAAGGGGTGATGATGAGGCAGGAATGCAGGTGCCTTGCTCTTTAGACTGCTTCCTGTTGTCTGGGGCCATCAACATCTTTGAGGACCCAAGAAAGCTAGGATGCTGGCCAAGTCCTGGAAGAGCAGACTGTTTCACTCACTGATGAGGTTCTGCAGGACCTTGTGGGGATAGGAAAGTGCAGGCAGCAGTTGGAGCAGTTTGTGAGGCTGGACCACCTGGGGCTAGATATTTTGAAGCTGTCCAGGATGCAGAATTTGAGGGAACACCTGGAGCTGGCAGGATGCTGGAACAGATGTATGTTATGGACAGAAAATAAAGTTAGGGCATTTAGGGGGAAAATCTTTTTCTAGGTGTATATTTGAAACTTTTAGTCCCCTGGTCCTGGTACTTGAGGGAGGGAAGTCCCAAGAGTAGAGGAAGGGGGAGATCCCACTCTAAGGAATAAGTGGAATAGGCAGGTGGCGAACAGGTTGTTGATTGACAATACTTATCTGGAGTTGGTTTGACCTGTAACAGGTGGATTCAAGCCAATTCCCTGAAGCTTATAAGAAATTTTAAAGTTTACAAAAAGAGCTAAGTTTTAGATATGCTACCATTACCACTGTTTGAAATCTGTTCTGAAATCCACACTGTAGGAAAGTCAGTAGACTCACGCCTTTGTATCATAGTAGAAGCTTGGGAACCCAAAATGATTTGGGGTTAAAAGCATGAACACTCTTTCCTCTGTCCAGAAGACTAGATGTATACATTAGACAGATTTTTTTTAGCACAATAAGAAGCACTTTTAAGTCTGTATTTAGATGACAACAAAAGGAAGTTTAAAATCTTGAGCTTATGACTATGATAATAGTAGTCAGTGCTTACCAGAGCTAGATTAATAGCTTATCAGAAATCCATTGATTAATGTTAAAACTCTAAACTTTTGAAGTCTTACTATAACAATGGCATGTAGAGGGAAAGAAATCTGAAACTTTTTGTTTGATTTTGGTTTTGGTTTTGGTTTTTTGAGACAGGGATTCTTTGTGTAGCCTTGGCTGTCCTGGAACTCACTGTGTACACCAGGCTGGCCTCAAACACAGAGATTCACCTGCCTCTGCCTCCCAAGTGCTGGGATTAAAGGCGTGCACTTCCATGCCCAGCTTCATTTTTTTTAAATACCTTAAGTCACTTATCGCAACTTAAGTTTTCATATCCTCAGACCTCACATAAACTTTACACCTTTTTTTGTCTAATCATTCACCACAAGACATGGGTGGTTGGTTACTGTCATTGTAAAGTGAGTTTCTTCAAATAAAAAGTTACATTGAAATTGAAATCTGTTTTGGGAGTTTAATCTCTTTTTAGAGTCTGGTAAACTGTGTCTAGACCTAGTAGTTGCTCTAGGAAAGTGAAGTCTGAGGCCTGATTTTTACACACAAAGAAAACTGAAAAGGCAGCTGAAGCCTTGGTTGCTGCTGTTAAACTGACAAAGCTGTCACTAGCCTAGTCATCAATGCCATCAGAGACTATAGAAGGATAAATTTTACATGAGTAAGCAGGAAGTACAGACCAAGCAGCTTCTGAATCTATTAAAAATGACAAAGACTTACTGGCTACCTGGACAATCACCTTAGGTTCCTCTGTGTTCACTGGGAACAGAGGTCCCAGGGAAGCATCAGTCTTCAGCTGCCAGGCCCAGAAGATCCAACAGACTTTCTTGTGGAGTAGGTGTTGGTTTTTTGCGGCGCTCTTACCCTGCGAGGAAAAGTCACAAACATGGCAAACAAACTAACAAGAGTTTTATCAAGAAGAGANAGAGAGAGACAAAGAAAATGTGCTCAAGCCTGCAGAAAACACGTGAAAGGGCATGGTACAGGGGACTCGCCTTTTAAGGACTGGCCTGCACAGGTGCAATTGGGTCCATTTGGCTACTCCATTCATGCACAGATTACATGGTCTCGCTACACATGAATTATGTGACCATATAGTGCATGGGTTTATATAGAACGTATGACCCAGAAATGATCAGGCGGGAATGGCTGTCCTGCCAGAGAATGCATGATCACGGGAGCATGACTATCATTAGGAACTTGATGATCTAGACAAAGTTGGACAATCAACTCCCCAGTGTCCTGCTTGTCCACAGTTTGGACAGGGTCTGGGTAGTGGGTAAGGTGAAGGGCAGTTGTTTTTCACCCAGTGGCAAACCACATTTAAAACAAGCTTCAAGTGGAGGTTCTTCTGTGCCCCATCATCTTCTTTGGAGGAGATTAGGGGTGCTTCCAAGAGCTGGCACTTCTCTCTATCATGAAAAGCTTTTTTNTTCATTTTTTTATTATTATTAAAACATTCGATGTACAACTGCAGGAAAGATAATATACAGCTAGCTTGAACATAAATAGAGGTACAAATTCTTATCCTAATAGTGAAATGTTTCACTAAAGCTTNCCCAGTGACTGGGCAAAACCNAAACTTNTTTTATGCTACAGTCATCNTAGGGTCCTTCNTGNTAGGTANCCTCCCTGGATCTGTGGGTTACAGAGTGATTGTCCTTTGGTTTATATCTAGTATCCACCTATTAGTGAGTACATACCATATTTGTCCTTCTGAGTCTGGGTTACCTCACTCAGGATGATATTTTCTAGTTCNATCCATTTGCCTGCAAATATCATATGGTATGAAAAGCTTTTTTATTGAACATTTTAAATGCCATATTCAACAGATCTCTGAAGAGTTTGAGGACAATCTATCTATTAAGTATGCCTGATTTAGTTACTTGCTTTAGGCTTAACTTTGAAACATATACAGGAGGCTAAATAAGGCATATTCCTATAACTAATTACATTAGTCTGGACACATTGAAGAATTTGATCCTTTATAAGGTGACTGACCATTAACTTGCATGTCTTAATTATCCATAACAATTTGCAATAAGTTAATAGCTTTTATAAGACAGGACTTGACATTCCATACCTGTTAGGTTCAGCCTTAAAAAATAACAATTTTTGAATTAAAGATCTTTTAGTATCAAAATAAAACTTTTAATCATAGATACAGTCCATAGAGAGACTGGCAACTTTACTGATCCTTTTATAGTGCACCATTATGGAATATTGCAGTTTTTGTATGGCTTAGTTTGTCTAAATAACTAAAGCTTAAAACACAAAGAAATTAGACCAATATTGCTGTGAACCTGAGTTTATAAATCTCAATTATTAAATATTCCTTATTAGCCAGACCTATGTTGTTACTTATCCAAATTTTCTAGTAGCTTGGTGTTAAACAGCAAAGACATAAGTAGATAGACATAAACCTTAAATCAGCATTTGTTAATCTGAGTAGACCTTTATAACCTTAAAGTTTTTTTAAGATTTATTTATTTATTATATATACAGTGTTCTGCCTGCATGTATGCCTACATGCCAGAAGAGGGCACCAATTCTCATTACAGATGGTTGTGAGCCGCCATGTAGTTGCTGAGAATTGAACTCAGGACCTCTGGATGAGTAGCCAGTGCTTTTAACCTCTGAGCCATCTCTCCAGCCCCCAATCTAAAGTTTTATAATCACATACATTACATTCTAAACCAGAGACAAATCACATATATAGTATGTTGTACCAAATATAACCTTAAATTCATATCATCTTAAAAAATCTATACCAATCCAAAATATTTGAGACTTGTTGCTTCTTATCTTAGGGTCTATTGCTGTGAAGAGATACCATGACCATGGCAACTCTTATAAGGAAAAACATTAACTGGAGTGGCTTGCATTTTCAGAAGTTTAGTACATTATCATCATGGTAGGGCATGGATTGCAGACAGACGTGGTGCTGGAGAAAGAACTGAGAGTCTTACATCTTGACTCACAAGCAACAGGAAGTGGTCTGAGACACTAGGCATGGCTTAGGCATATATGAGACATCCAAGCCCACTGCCACAGTGACATACTTCCTCCAACAAGGCCATACCTACTCCAACAAAGCCACACCTCCTAATAAGTGGGAATTGAATCTAAATTACATACACATATGCACATAGGGTTGAATCCAAGTTGCATACACACACATGTAGAGTTGAATCCATGTTACATACACATACACACACACACACACACACACACACATACACACACACATCCTAAACAAGAGTTGAATCACATACATATACTCATGTCTAGATTTTTAATTATAGGCCTTTTGTTATACATTTGAAGCCAACTTTTGTTACAGATTTCATAGATTTAAATCATACCCAATACATTTGCAAATTCTGAGATAAGAGTGTATAGCATAATCTTAAGAGATTTTTTTGAGAGCAGAGCACAAAATCATAGAGATAAATGATTTTTAAGAGTGGGAAGTAGAGAAAGTGTAGAGTGGGGCAAGTTTAGATATAAGATATTTGGGGATCATTTGTCTATGCAGTAGCAGTTGTTATGATTTGTGAGAATCTGAAAATCAAGTTTGCCAATTTTCTGTACTGAGCCCAAGCTGTCATAAGAAAATCAGAGTCCATGGAGGAAGAGAGAGAGGGTCACAGAATGGAACACTGTGCAGGTGTGTTCCTATAAACTCCAAGAGGGATCTGGGAGCTGAAGCTGTGGGGTGCAGGCTAGAGCCATCGATAGCAAGGAAAGAGCAGGAGAGAAGGGAGATGTCCACGTGGGTTCAGCAGGCCAGAGGCATAGCAAACTGCAGGAGGCAGAGAAGCACATAGGTGCCCACGTAGAGGGCACAGCAGGCCAGAGGTGCAGCAGGCTGAGGAATTGGAGTCTAGAATTTGGAATCAAATTCACAAATAAATGATCAGTACATACCTTAGGAGAGTTAGAGCAGTGGCTTGGTTCAGAGTGGATGCTGCCGGGGAGAGCAGGTGCAGCTTCTGCCATTCCATTCGGGTATGGCTGTGCCACCTTTGCTTTTCCCCTGCTCCTGCTAGGTCCAGCTCTGGCTCTCACTCTGCAATAAACTTANAGAACTTAAAGACCCAATATTTACACAGTGGGGGTGGGGTTAGATCAGATAAAAACAAATAGGGCTTGGAGCGGAGAAAAAAGAAATAGGGAATGAGGAATCCTTTCTGTCCCCCGATTGCTCAGTTAGCCACGTTTAGATTGGTTATCTAAGGGATATTGAGGCCAGATTTGACTGGGAAAGCAGATGACTTTAGGCACCTTTAAGTTGGGTGCTAGGTGGAGTTGGAGGTTCTTAAGAGAATCCCAAAGGGAAGCCAGGAGATACAGATGATGCAGTTCTCATGGATGAGGAGGAGGAGCTCCAAGGCCTGAAGTCTAAGACATCCCAAGGACTCAGGAGGACCGAATGAAGAAGGCACAGCTGGATTGTGGGTTGTCACCTCACCATACGGGGCCAGGGGCTTAGTCTGACTAAACCTGAGGAGAGACTTGGTGCCTGGTAACAGGACTTTCAAATGAAACCAAAAGCTCAAAAATGAAAACCGAGCTCAAAAATGAAGTGCCATCCTAGGGAAATAGTCAGAAGTGAAGTCAGTGAAGAGGGTCACCCATAGCCTTAAAGACTGTGGCTGAGGGTACCTCTACCTCCAAGAACACTAGAGCGGTGCCAGATGCTCAACTATTATTTCCTCAGATTCAGAGAAAGATGTATTTCCACTGAGAGGGAAAATTTAGCAATTGCTGGTTTTGGATGTCATGTCCAGCGATCAGTGAGCCAGAAAGTGAATCTGTTGCAGGTGGACTGGAGATAAGGAACAGGGTCCCAGTGTGGCTTAGACCCCCCAAGGGGGAAGTGTGCAGACTCCAGGAGANCCAACTGAGTCATTGGTACCAATGACTTATGTGGCAGAAGTACCTTGGTGAGTTGGGGCCAAGGTATGCCGCAAAGATCACACCACACAACAGATCTCATGCAAGAGATTTATTGGGGGGAGGGAGAGACAGATGGACAAGAGTGAGAGAGCAAGAGGACAGGAGAGTGGGCTGTGATGTCAGGGGGCCTTTTAAAGGGTATGGCTGCTGGTGATGACTTGGCTACTGGCATTGAGTCGCTGGTGACAGGCTGTGGGAACACCTGATTTCTAACAGTGGGGAATAGGGATTTTCTTTTCTGTAAAACTTCTTTTAAACCTTTGTATGAGTGACCCAAGGATTAAAAAGCAAAAAGGCATGAACTCTAGCCTGAGCCTTTAGTTGTGCATCCTTGGGCAGACGGCGTCTCCTCTCAAAGCCCATGCTTCCCATCTGCTGTGGGAGTGTGGTGGTCCACATTCATTCCTGCTATTGCAGTGGCACTGCAGGAGATAATTCAGGGGGGAGCTAGGGGTGACAGAATGTATAGCAAGCATCTAGGGCAGGCTATCAAGAAGCTCCAGGGCTCATCTCAGTGGATTTTCCAGTTTTAGTGTATATGCTGGTTATTTCTTTGCTTCCTCTATATTAGCCAATTCCACATTTTTAACATGCACTATTACATTTACATTTAAAGGAAAAGAGGGACCCATCACCTCTGCCTGACTCTCCCTGACCCTGGCCAATCTTCTCTGACCATCTCTCTCTGCACCTCTAACTGTGTCTCTGTCTTTCTATATTTGCAGTAATGCTATCTACCTACCTATCTCTCTCTCTCTCTCTCTCTCTCTCTCTCTCTCTCCCTCTATCTCTGTCTCTCTCTTCCTTCTCTTCTCCAAAACAACAGATCCAGCTATATGCCCAGATGTTGGACACTGAGAAAAGCTGTCCTATTCCATCAGGCAGTGGTGCCCAACCAGGAGTCTCCAGGGAGGCAGAGAGGCACAGAGTGCTCTCACACAGAGACCTCCCTCCACTGAGCCAGTACTTCAGGCAAAGCTTCCAATTGTAAACATCAAAACAGAAAATCAGTTTCATGAATATGTTTTTTAATAATGACTCAGTGTTGGAAGCAATCCAGCTAAATATGCCCCCACTCCTCCTGTATGCTGAGTTCCGTGATGCTATTCAGGTTGTTCCGTTGAGTGCTGAGAGGACAAATGCTATGCAGCTGTGGCTTCCTGGAGCATGCTGACCTTTCCTTGACTCTGGGTGCTGAGGCACGTGGCAGGGCCAGTCTCAGAGGGTATATAAGAAAGCTGCTTCTAGTTCCAGGTGGCTAGTCCCAGTTCCCAGTTCCAGATACTTGGTGAATAAAGGTCCTAGATGCTTCAATCTGACAGTGTGTGCTGCGTTCAATCCCGACTCCCTCAGTCCAGATCCAGACTTGTGCCGTGCGGGCGCGGCAACTCAGGACAAAACCATAACAAGGCAATAACTTTGTTTTCAATTTACACTGAGAATTTGTGAAAACACTTTCATATCCACCATCCCAGTTGAGGCTGAGGTTACCCTACTGACAATACATACATGTCATTATCCCTGTTTTTGTGAAAGTTACCCTCATCCATTCAGCAGTTGTTTACTGAGCGTCGACCATGTGCCAGGGACATGACAATCACAAACAAAACAAACACACAAACAAAAAATGCCCTTAACCTCTGAGAGCTTTGTGACCTGATGGACACAAACAGCCAATCAGCAAAAACAGGTAGTGAGAGAGCTGAGTAGAAAGGATACCAGGTAAGGGAAAGAGGGCAGGCTTCTGTGTCAGGAAGGGTTCCAGGGAAGGTGATACTTCAGAGACCTAAGTGAGCTGCCTCAGGGGCTTGCCCCCGAGTTGGTCCTCTGATGCCCATTTCGTACTCTTTCCACTACCTCACACAGACTCTCTAACAGTGAGTCCTGTGATAAACATTAGTCTTTGATTAGATCCAGCAGATAATCCTATTCAGTTACTAGTTACAAATAATTTAATTAAATGAGAAAGTCTAACATTTAGATTTCTCCTTTAAATAAACAAAACGAAAGAAAAGAAAAAAAACACTGGTAGGTTAACATCTGTGTCCCCTCGACTGGTCCTTGATCCCTTCCCTCCCCTATGGCACTGTACCTGGATGCACTGCCCTCCTTCCATCTATGGGAGTTAAACTTTAAAAAGAAGACAATGGTTTCACCTTCTGAAGGTTGGCTACCTGGAAAACGTAACCTCTTGAAACTTACTCAAAACCAAACAGGTGTTCAAATATGGTGGCGTGCACCTGTACTCCTAGCATGTGGGAGGCTGTGGTAAAGGGAAGGCAAATATGAGGCCAGCCTGGGCTACACAGTGAGCTGGAGCCAGCCTGGGCTAATAGCTGAGGCTGGCTGGCATCTTCTTTCCTCGTGGCATCTCCAGCAGAACAGCCAACTCTTTTTACATGATTTCCTCAGAGGGGAAAGCAGAGGATTTCCCAGGCCATGTAAGGCCTCAAGGGCATCACTTTCTCTACATTTCTGTTGGTCAAGTGTGTTATAGCTTCTTTTTTGGATCACTATGACCGAAACACCTAATAGATTAAAAAGAACAAGAAACAGAAATAAAGTAGCACAGGTCCATGTTGCTCAGAGTTTCAGAGAGATTTGGTCATCATAGCAGGTAAAGTGTGGTGGAGGAGCAGCATTGTCACAGCAGCAGGAACAAGCACTAATTCCACAGGTGGCAGCAAGCCTGGAGGCAGAGAGCACAGCAGAGAGCCAGGGGCACAGATGACCCTGCTAACCTGTTTCCTCTATCCAGGACTACCTCCTAAAGGCTCATGGCCTTCAAAGAGATGCCAGGAGCTGGGGACTGAGGGTTCAAAACATGAGCAATGGGGGACATTGCAGAGTCAAACCATCACAGCTTCTTGCACATTCAGCTCATAGGCCTCCTGCACGGAAACTGACCTGGCTAAGCATTGCTTGACAACATGAGGTTTCCTCTAGAACTGTGATGAAAGCCCCAGTGATCTGTCACTATTGCATTCTGCATACCTGCAAAACCAGCCCCATATCCATAACACCAAATCATGCTGCCGGCCTTAAGAAGTAGGTGGGCCCAATGGTCCACAGCAACAGTAGCCTGTGAGTGCCTGCACAGCTGGACTTGATGAAACACTTTCCTAGGCAGCCCTTTTTCTGCAGGCACTCCTTCATCTCTCTTTTTTGAAATGGAAGTTTCAAATAAATTTGTATTCTTATATTCTGAGGCCTTCAGGAAGAGGGGTCTCCCTAGCAAGGCATCTTTCCTATTGTCCCACTTTGTAGTTCCTGGCTTCTCTTTAATGGCAAGAATCTCTTTACCAACTTGCTTTGTCTGGAATAGCTCTGAATGTGCTCCCTGTCCTTTCCTGTCCAGTCTGCTTAATTGTTTATCTAAACTCTCACTACCTGGCTAAAGGCAGCAAGTAAAAACTATGTCACAGCTGAAATGTTACACGTCTTGGTGAAGTTTCTTCCTCCAAATCAACTAGCCCATTACTTTCCCATTTCTCCTTATTCATATTTGGTCAACTAGCCCATTACTTCCTCATTCCTCCTCAGTCATCTTTTCAGGACATGGACCCAAGTATCCAGATTCTTGGGCAAACGTAACACAAATCACAGGTGGCCCAGTTCTCATTAGAAATCTTGTTCCCATCTGAGACCTCATGTGTTCAGCCTTCAGATTCAATTTCTATCCACACTTTGGACTTCCAAACTCCCAACCAACCAGGAGGCTCTTGTTAGTATTCTAGGGTTTAATCAAGCCCGCAGCTTCAAACTTTCTTATTTCTCCTCAAAGTCAGTTCTAATTGCCTGAGAAGTACAGGATTAGGTCTGTCACAGTGACGACCCCATATCTTGCAGATTGCCTGGCAGAGACAATGTAAGAAAGGAGAGAATTGTTTTGTCCCTTTTGGTCCATGTAGTGGGACAGGCTTGGCAGAGTGGCTCCATCCACAGCAGCAGGAGCATGAGACAATGGCTTCTCACATTGTGGATGAGGGAGCAGAGAGCCCAGGCCAGAACCAGGGGTGGAGACAGCTTTCAAAGGCCTATCCCTACTGACCTACCTCTGCTGGCCAGGCCTCACTCCTAAAGACACCACAGCTTTCCCCATAGTGCCACAAATAGGGCATGCATGTTCAGAACATGAGCTTGTGGGAGACATTGCAAATACAAGCCAAAATAGCACATCTGAAGGGCAGCCTAGATTCAGTAAGAGAGACATACCTGGATGGAAGAAGCAGCTGCACCTGCACGTGGGAGAGGACTGGCTGGAGGCTGAGTCTGAAACTAACTACTGTGCTTATCAATAAGTACTCACAAATAAATAGATGCTAAGGGGCCCAGAAAATGGCAGTTGACTGGTAAAAATCTCAGGGTCACTTTCTTGAACTCATTTCAAAACATCCTGTTCTAGTATCCTATATTTCTGGCCTAAACCAGCTGTCAGTCTGTCCCTCTATATAGTCAGGCTTCCAGGTTTGTCTTTCTGTTCTATCTTGGGAAAGTCACTTCATACTGAAAGTATCCCTTTTTTTAATCTATAATTTGGAATATTGGTGGAACCTATGAAATAGGCCTGTTGTTGAGANGAAGAAGAGAGAGGGTTTACATAAAAAATAAATTAGGCTTAACAGGCATCATGTCCCCTCCCCTTCCTTGCCTCCCTTTCCTTACCCCAGGATTTGAAATGCCCTTCTGCCTTTGTACTTTGACACAGTGTGAAAACATTGGTGGAAAAAGGCAAGTTATTCATGCTTTGTGTTCTTAATGGAAGAACTGATTGGGCTTACACAGCTGTGTAATCTTGGGCTTCATTTCCTCACCTGTAAAGTTGGGGCTGTGGTGATGCTTCACAGTCAATGAGAAATAGTTAAGTAAGCATAGAAACCAGCACAGAGAACTTCACACACAAGAATGTGATAATTGGCTTATATAGCAAGTAAGTGAATGCTAAAATTATTTAACTCAATGCCTAGAACTGAGCAAGATGCCTCTGCAAATCCCCATTGTCACTTCCCTTGTAACACTGTAGGGACTCCCTACCATGTTACTTTTAGGACAGGAGTTTCAAACTACAAGATTGGAAAAAAGCTGCATGGTTGCAGAAGTCACACCTTGGCTCCTCCAGTTTCCCTATGAGGCCCAAGGAGTAGTACCTTCTCTTTTCCGTGTTAGAACTCAAGGGACAGTGACACAGGAAGAGCAGAGGGGGAGAATTGAGTGTGTTACCGGGCAACAATTGTCCCCTGAAGCAGTGCTTGTCCAAAACTCTCTCTACACAAGCCTGGCTCAGACGTCTGTAGCATCTGAACACTCCGTNGACCCTGTCTTCATCCTAGTCTTACTTAACACCTGCTGTCAGGTATGAGGTTACTCTGCTATACATACCTCAACACCTCTATACAGACAACCCGTCCCATAGAAATCCACTCTGCAGCATGGACCAGGAAAGAACTTGGACAGCAGGATGGTCCTTCTTGTTGCCACATAAGAACCAACAAGAACCTGAGCACTGGTCTCCTCATCTGCAGATAGTGTCCCTCTCCCATGTTCTGCCCCACTCTGTGTGTTTACCCTCAATGGTCACAGCTCTTGAGTTAAAGTCGTCTTGGCTTTGCAGGCTACTCCCTCCCGCCAACCCGGATACCAGCCTCTTCCACCTCGTGTATGTGGATGCCATTGCCATAGCCATCGTTGGATTTTCAGTGACAATCTCCATGGCCAAAACTTTGGCCAATAAGCATGGCTACCAGGTTGATGGCAATCAGGTAAAAACCATCAGTTTCACATGGATATTTCACTGGGGTGCAAGCACCAAGTTCTGCTGGAGACAGCAAAGGGAGTTGCGTAGTAGAAAAGTCTTTATTCTGGTGGTGGACACATTCGAAGCATGTATTTATCTGACACTGCAATATACTCCTCTCTCCCTCCTTCCCTCCTTTCATCTCCCCCCCTCTTTCCCCCTTCTTCTACCACTGTTGCACACAAGGTCTCACATTGTGGCTAATGACCTGGAATTCATTATGTGGCCCATGCTGGCCTCAAAGTCACAACTATCCTCCTGCTCCCGTTTTCTGAGTGCTTGGGACTTTGTTTTCTCTTTGCTGCCTTCTTTTATAACACGGCTGCAGGTGGGTATTTAATCCAAATGCCATGATCTATAATCTTGTTATAGTGTCTATTTTAGCTTGCTACATTTTTTTCACATTTTATGGNAGATTCTTTTCATATGTTACAAAACAACAAATCTTAGCATAGAAGGAGAATCCTTTCTGAGAAAGGTCAAGCAAATACTTCTCTTTTTTATTTTATTTCATTTTAGTTTTTTCAAGACAGAGTCTCATTATGTGGCTCTGGCTGGCTTGGAACTTACTATGTAGATCCTCTGTCCCCCAAGTGCCGGGATTAAAGGCATGCACCATTACACCCAGGTAGCAGATACTTTTTCTTTACTCAACAACATATTGATCATTTTAGAGGCNTGGTCTCACTCTGTAGCTAGCCTCAAACTTGTGGTAGTAACCTGCCTCAGCCTCCAGAATGCTGGAATTGCAGGGTGTGAACCACTCTCTTGTACTTGTATGCATCTAAAGGAACCAGATGCTCCACATCTATATAAATATAAAACCAATCTAGAAATTCCAAAGTAGCACTTATAGAAGGACTCACAGGTCCTAAGAAGGCACTGGCATGCATTTCTTCATGAGCAACAGGTCAGACATGTAAAAGAGGCCAATACTCATGTACCCGGAACTTTCTCTTTTGAAAAGTATTTTCTCAGTTTTTCGCAGTCTTTGTTAAAAGCGCCGTTTATATAGAGAGTGGTTTTAGGAAATAGGGAACAGGTAGGAATCACAGCATTTATTTCCAACACAATAAAAATCCAGTTTTCCTCTCACTATGCAATATGCCCTAATTCCAATTTTGAACTCTCACTAAAGAAACAGCTTTTGCAAGGTGAAAGAGAGAAAGCCTGCACCTCTGAAGATATGTGTCTAATGCATTTCTGTGCTCCTCCCTAAGAGTGACCTATCTGTCACCTTTGCTTTGTTCCCACATGGAAAAGGAGCTCATTGCTTTGGGGATCTGCAACTCCATCGGATCGCTCTTCCAGACATTTTCAATTTCTTGCTCCTTGTCTCGAAGCCTTGTTCAGGAGGGAACGGGAGGGAAGACCCAGGTGCGTACACAACAGTCCCCTAAGAACTGATGATCTGGCTGTGATTAAATGCCAATCTCTTGAATCTGTTCTGAGTCCAAATTAAGCTACTGTGCCTGCAGATCCATGCTTCAGTGAGCTGGGTAGCAAATCAGAGAAAGGCATGATTGGTTGAAGCAAATCACACACACACATACATATACAAAACCTGAATTTATAGGAAAGAGATACATTTTCCAGAAAAAATTGGAAGTTATATGGCACTCCACTTGCTACAGTAAACCTTAAATATTCAGACATGAACTTTTTCTGCAAGCCTGAGACTGAGTACGGCCATGAGGCTAGCTCCATCCAATGGAACATTCACACAATGATGGAAGTCTTTATTCTTTGCACCATCCAACATGGCTGCCATTAGCAACATGTGGCTCTTGAGTGCCTGAAATGTGGCTATGCAACCAAGACCTTTCATTTTAATTTTTAAAAACTGAAATCATGACATTTGGTGGGTAGGACAGCAAATGCTAGTCTGAACTCTTCTGTTCTTGGGTCTCAGGTTGGCACCCAATGTCATTCTCCACCTCTGACAAGAGCATTTGGCCAGGATATTTAAGCAGTTCAGTTCTGCTTAAAAGCTGTTAAGAGGAACTCACTGTCGAGGAGAAGGCAAAAAGTGTAGGTTAGAGGTAATGAGCTAGAGTTTAAGTTTATGTAATGCTTTGGAAGACTTCTTTAAATCGGTATTTCTTGATTTTTTTTTCCACTGTGAAAATGGCCAAAAGAAGGTCAGCCTGTGCCTATTTTTGACTCTGGTCTAAAAGCCCCTTCCATGTGTCTTTTCCCATCCAGCTTGCAGGTTGTTTGGCCTCATTAATGATTCTACTGGTCATATTAGCCACTGGATTCCTCTTTGAGTCACTGCCCCAGGTGTGTACTGTGGGCTTGATGGGAGGGGGTTGCATGCTATTCTGTTCACGCTTTTGTGGCTCTCTTGAAAGGTTGTTGTTGTTTTCTTTTTCCTGTAACTTCAGCAGGATAGTATGGGAAAGGGTCATGGCGAGGACCAGATCCTATCCATCACCTACTGACAGCTGCACATCCTTGACCTCCTGGTCACAATTTCCTTATCTGCAAAGTAATGTTTGGACTGGCTGACCCCAAGACACCTTCTCTCTTTGACCTTCCATGACCTTCCATTTTCATTAAAATTTTGAGATGACCTACAACAGGACATTTATTTGCTGACTGTATTTAATCTAAGAGAAATCAGAAAAGAAATGAAGTCATAAGGAGAAAGACCATAGATGAAATAATTCCTGTAGTCACAAATTTTATTCTGGACCTCTTAGCTGCCATGCAGATTTCCTGGTAGGACATACACCTGGTTTTCCAGGGCCAACTTTAAGTGACCAAATGCTGGAAGTCCTGGTGCCCACAGCTTCAAAGGTGCCCTGAGTGCCCCATAAGGATAGGTGGGGGACAGGGAGTGGGAAAGGCAGGACAAAGATGGTGTGGCCAGAAAAGAAGGCTCTCTGGCCACAACTGGAGAGGCATGGGTGGCTGTGTTGTGTTGCAGGCTGTGCTTTCGGCCATTGTGATCGTCAACCTGAAAGGAATGTTTATGCAGTTCTCAGATCTGCCCTTCTTCTGGAGAACCAGCAAAATAGAGCTGGTAAGTAAAGGTGGCTGTTAGTTACAGGCCAGCAGCTACCAGTGGTGTGAATACAAATGTGAGAAAGATATTAATGCAGTTCATTGTTGTGTTATTCTGGCGAGGAGTGCATGCATGTGTGTACTTCTTATGGAATTGTTAACATGATCCTCTAGAAAACTCCTTGACTTTTCCTTTAGACCATCTGGCTTACCACCTTTGTGTCTTCCCTGTTCCTGGGGTTGGACTATGGACTGATTACTGCTGTGATCATTGCTCTGCTGACTGTGATTTACAGAACACAGAGGTGAGTGCCTAGCTGAAATGGTGCAAGTGTCCTGTTGTTGTTGTTGTTTTTACTCTCTTACCCTTTTGGGGGCCCTCCACCCAGCTCCCAAATAAATATACACAGAGACTTATTATTATTACTTATAAATGTCTAACCTTAGCTTGGCTTATTTATAGTCAGTTTTTCTTAAATTTTCCTGTCTACCTTTTGCCTTTTGGCTTTTACCTTTCTCTATTTCTGTATATCTTTCTTTACTTCTTACCCCATGGCTGGCTGTGTAGCTGGGTGGCTGGCCCCTGACGTCCTCCTCTCCTTCTCCTTTTCTTTCTCCTTGATCTTCTTTTCTCTCTTTTTCTCCTTCTATNNATTCTCTCTGCCTGCTAGCCCTGCCTATCCTTTCTCCTCTCTTGCTATTGGCTGTTCAGCTCTTTATTAGACCAATTAGGTATTTTAGACAGGCAAAGTAACACAGCTTCCCAGAGTTAAACAAATACAACATAGAAGAATGTAACACATTTTTGCATCATTAAACAAATGTTTCACCACATAAACAAATGTAACATGTCTTAAAATAATATTTCATAACAGTATCCCAGCTAAAATTACAGTGTGACTGGAAGAAGAACCTCATGGTGGGACACTTGCCTGGCATGTTCAAGGCCCTGAATTCAAGCCCCAACACCTGAAAAGGGGTGGGGTGGGGGATAAAAATAACTCCATACAGTTTTGTCAGATGCTCTACTACATCACAGTTGAAGACCAAGCAACAGTCTTGTTCTCAGAGTATGCTTCCCACTCTTGACCCTGCTGGGCCTGGCGCAGGCATGCACTAGCTTGTTTGCCCTCTTCTGAGTCAATCATGTTTTAGCAGCAACATGGTGCAAACTCTGACGCCTAGTTTTACAAGTTTCAGGCTGCCCCTCCACTTTGAGCCACCACCCTATCATCCCTCCTTCCTGCTGGGAAACTGAGTCCATTGGGAAGGCATAAAATAACCTTCAAAACAAGAGCTCTACATGGGAATAAGGGGTGCAGAGATGTAGGCATGCTGCGGTAGTACCCACTCAACTTAGGGCAGTGCCCTTCCCACCTGTAATACACTGGTCAGTCTGCCTGTAGTTACAAGTCACATAATGGTCCTTTAAGTTTGAAAGGCCCTTTGGGTGGGAGTATTGAGGGATGTTAACCCTTTACCTGCAAAATAGAGGGTACTCTAGGTAGAAGGTGAACATTTTCATCATTGAAATGACATAAAAGAAAAATGTTAAGAACATGTGGTCTAAGTTGAGAATGGAACTAACTACTTTTATTAACAAATTTTAACACTGTTGTCCATTTTTTTCACCTTTTTAATTTTATTTTATGTGTACAAGTGTTTTTGCCTGAATTTATGTCTATGTACTGTGTGCATGCTCAGTACCTACGGAGAGCAGAGAAGGGTATTGGATCCCCTGGAATTGGAATTGCAGACAGTTGTGAGCTGACTTGTGAATGCTGGGAAATGAACCAGGTCCTCTAGAAGAGAAGCAAGTACTCTTAACCACTGAGCCATCTCTCTCCAGCCCCCTGTTGTCCATTTTTTCTTAAGGAAGTTTTCCCCATTGTTAGACAGGCTTTTCTTAGAATAGAGGAGTTCTCTGTGTCAGAGCTCTGGTAAATAACGTGCTTAAAGATACCTAGGGAGTCGAGGGTAGAGCTCAGGGTAGAGCATGCGCTTTCCAAACACAAGGCCCCAGCCCAACCCTCAGTTCGGAAACAAACAAGATCTATGTCCTCTGACAAACCACAGGACAGAATCTGAGATGCAAACAGCTTGTTTTCACTGAGTAGGGTTTCATGACTTCTTATCAAGGGCTGATCTTTGTTTTGTTTCTTTAATAATATACTTCTCTGTCTTTCTCAAATAGTTAGATTTGAGTGATATGTCCTGTCCTTTCTGGTTTTCCTGGAATTTTGCAGGTTGGCATTTGGGAGACCATCACTCAAAATACCTGTTTATTCTCAATTGCTTCTTATTCTATAATTAGGGCACACTTCCATGAGTCAGCTACTAGCACATTAGTTTCAGTGTTGTCTTAGTTACAGTTTCTATTACTGTGATGAAACACCATGACCAAAAAGCAAATTGGGAAGGAAAGGGTTTACTTGGCTTACACTTCAGCACTGCTGTTAATCACTGAAGGAAGTCAGGATAGGAACTGAAACAGGGCAGGAACCTGAAGGCAGGAGCTGATGCAGAGGCCATGGAAGAGTGCTGCTTACTGGCTTGCTCCTCATGATTTGGTCAGCCTGCTTTCTTACAGAACCCAGGACCACCCGGCTAGGGATGGCCCCTCCCACAATGGGCTGGGCTTGCACCAGTCTATCACTAATTAAGAAAATGACTTGTCTACAGCTTGATCTTATGGAGGCATTTTCTCAATTAATGTTCCGTCCTTTCAGATGACTCTGAAAGGACACAAGACTATCAAGTTTACATAAAACTACCCAGCACAGTCATTTTCCAAGCACTAAGGTTCCCTCAGAGCACAGAGCTTAGAGGAGAAATCATTCAACAAACTATTGCTAAGCATCTTTTCCATGAACTGTGGGTCCTATTGATGCAATGGAGTCTTTCCTTCACCCACAAGATCACAGTTTAGTTGGCTTTGTAAAACAAAATAAGGTCATTTTACTCTTCCTTGAGTTGATATTTGTTGAGGCTCTGCTATGCTTCCACAGAGAGACCAGACTCTCAAACTGTTGTAGGCAATAAGACATTGTCCTTCCCTTCTATACGTTGGTCTTCCCTGAGGATGACAGACATAGAAAAATGATAATACTGATGTGGACAATGATGAGGAAGCAAGAGTGGCAACGAGTGATGGTAATTACTTAATGCTTAGCTCTTTGTGAAGACCAATACTTTATGTCATTCCATCCTCACAACCCAATGACTATTAGCATCCCCACTCCACACATGTAGAAATTCAGTCCTAGGGTGACTGGGGACTTATTCAAGTCACAATATGTGATAAGAAAATGATTTAAATATGGTTTTTCATGGATCTAGAGGCTGGTTCTTTTTGTTTGTTTTCTTTTTGTTTTTGTTTTTCTAGACAGGATTTCTCTGTGTAGCCCTGGCTGTCCTGAAACTCACTCTGTAGACCAGGCTGGCCTCCAACTCAGAGGTCCGCCTGCCTCTGCCTCCCGAGTGCTGTGAACCACCACCACCTGGCTTTAGAGGCTGATTCTTAGGATTTTGTCATCTTCATAAAATTAGAACATATAGCTATGCACACTGCAGTAGGTGTGACAGCCTGTGACAATCAGCAAATAAAACCGGTGGATATTTATGGAAAGAGACCTCTTTGCTCCTGCATTCACTGGACAGTAATAAGGGCTGAGCTCTGCTGGGATTAGTAGGATCTAGACCTGTAAGAAACAGTGCCCAAGCACTCCTTTCTTCATTTGCCTATTGAACTGCTTCTTCCTTCTCTCTACAGTCCGAGCTACAAAGTTCTGGGGCAGCTCCCTGACACCGATGTGTACATTGACATAGATGCATATGAGGAGGTAGGACCTTTTTCTAATACCTTAAATGAGTGTAAGCATGTGATGGAAGTGGCTGAGTAATGTTTCTACCCTTGGTGAAGGAGAGAGGGGAAGAGAGACCTAGTGAGCAATGTGAAAGACGCAGCTTCCATTCACTGTCTAGACTCAGTTTTGTACCTTATTAATACCTAATATACATAGGGCATATTAATTCCCCTACTTCCTAATGCTCNTTTCAATGAGAATGGATTTATAGAGTACTCACTGTAAAAACACTGAAACTGAGGATGCTTTGTATGTGCATGGTTTTCTTTTGATGAGTCTAAATCAATAGAGAAATACCAGTTTTAATCATGTTAAGATCTAGGTGGTGGGACGATGGTACTCTCCCACTTCATCTTTAATAGTTAAAATTACAGCCTCAGAGTTCCTTGATTTTAGTGTTCTTGTCATCTACAGAATCTTCAAAGACTTTACAAAACCTTTGAAAACTATTTTGTTTGTTTTCAACTTATGGAAAAAATCTGAGATTCACTATGAAGTATTGGGAAATGAGCTTGGTGTTAGAATAGATATTTTTCTATTAAATTACTGAACTCTAAATAGCATCTTTGGGTTCCATGAGGCTTCTCAAGAAAATACTCACGATACTTTATTTGAGTTGAATTGTGGATCAAACCAAGTAAATCTGTGTTCACCTCATTTGCCTGTGGTCCCTGTCTGGCAACAGCCTAGCCTTTCTTCTCCATTTTCTTTTCTTCTTTGGGTCCTTTTCCAGCTCTTCCTTATGTTTAGTGGTTTAAAAAAATTAAGCAAAGAGGATGTGTGTTCTCTAAGCTTTCAAATGAGGTGTGGCAGTCAGTCCTGTGGTCCTGGCTCCTCACAAGGTAGAGGGGGAGGGTTGCTTCTGCCCTGNAGTTGGGACTGGCCTGGGCAATGGAGTCTCATAAGAACAAAACCTTTCCTTCATAACTCCCCCTCTCAGAGTTTTAGTTGGGTGATGTAATTTTATCTAAGTAGGGTAAGAGGGCCCTTCACACTTCCTGTGTTCATCTTCATGTTGGAGGAGGGAGCTGACTGCAATTTTGATTCTGAAATATACCCAGGTATTGAAATCATTATGTTTTTACCTCTCAGGTGAAGGAAATTCCTGGAATAAAAATATTCCAAATAAATGCCCCAATTTACTATGCAAATAGTGATTTGTATAGCAACGCATTAAAAAGAAAGGTGAGCTACTTTTTATTTATTAAGAGTAATAAATAAAAATTTTTAAAATTTAATTTTTTAATTAGAAATTGAAAGTTTATTCTTTCGAGGAGGGCATTGTGGTTTGGAAGAGATTGAAAGATTACTTCTCTACCTCAGTATACCTACTAGAGTAAAATATACAAAAAATATAAAATTTACTATTTTCAACTTTTAGGGTATTTTGTTGTTGTTTTTTTTGTTTTTCGAGACAGGGTTTCTCTGTGTAACCCTGGCTGTCCTGGAACTCACTCTGTAGACCAGGCTGGCCTTGAGCTCACAGAGATCCACCTGCATCTGCCTCTGTTGGGATTAAAGGTGTGTACCACCACCACCCAGCTATTTTAAACATTTTTAAGTGTACCATCCAGTGTCTGGCATTAAGTACACTCCCATGGTTAAGCAATCATTCCTTTGTCATGTGTACACATTATATTTTTAAAGAAATGAAAAGGCAATCTTACTCTAAGACCCCTGTGGGTTGTGATAAAGACTCAACTTCTACTACCCACAAAGACAAGTTTANGAATCTAAGAATTCTATATTTAGAAAATATCACTATACAGTTTTTCCACTTATTTAGTGTCTGCTAGTCTTGAATAAAGACTCAGGCTGAGAAAAACTAATAGCTGTGACTCAGTTCAGGGAAACTGAACTGAGGGAAAGGTAGAACATAGGTGGGATGATAACACGGCACAGAAAGCGGTTGAGAAGGGAGAGTTGAAGATTTAATGGCATTTGAGTGGGTCCTTGAGAGCTATGAAGTGACATTGCATGCATTGTCTTTGTCAAGACTGGCGTGAACCCAGCACTCATAATGGGAGCAAGAAGAAAGGCCATGAGGAAGTACGCAAAGGAGGTTGGAAATGCCAATGTGGCCAATGCGACTGTTGTCAAAGTGGTAAATGATCTTATAATTCCTCTGTTCTTCTTGATCTGCGTATCCTCCATCTTTAACCATGTTAAAATCTAAACACAGCATGAAGTTGCAAACATGGGAAAGGCTCTAGGTTTCCTCTATGATTCTAAATGTGTGACAGAGCTGAGTGTGCTGGTGCATATCAGGAGGCAGAGGCCAGTCTGGGATATACGAGATCCTGTCTCAAAAACAAAATAAATAAGAATGTGGTAAAGTCAGTTATAAGGACACTTATGAAATAAGCAGTGAAAGCAGTTAAAAATTAAAATAACATAGTACCTTAATAAATTTGACTACTACACTTCGTTATTCAGTTGGTAATTAAAAACTCAAAGGCCAGTTTTTGCTGTTTAGACTTCTGGTAACTTGTGGCCCGTCATGCTGAAGTTAATAGGACTATTTTCTAAATTAGGAGAAAAGTGGGGACAATGACTAAGAAGGATAAACTGTGCTGGACTAAAATAAAGGGGAGTGTGTATGCCTGAAGAAAGTTAGCTATATCTAAATAAACACACATACTGATTTTTGAGAACACATGGGCTTATTTTCCATTATAAATCTTTCTCATAGAAAAAAAAAGTGAGTTGTTTAGAAAATTCATGACTTACAGTGCTAGAGAGATGGCTCAGCAGTTACGAGCATTAGCTGCCCTTCCAGATGACCTGGATTCAACTCTAGCACCCACATGGTGGCTCATAATTTTAACTCCAGTCCCAGGGGACCTGATGCTCTCTTCTGGCCGCCATGGGCACTGCATGCACATGATGCACAGACATAAATGCAGATACATCACTCATACTCATAAAACAAAGAAAGTTAATTTTAAAAACAGAGAAGAGAAAATTCATGGTCTCATTTTTGACATAGGATGCAGAAGTAGATGGAGAAGATGCTACGAAGCCTGAAGAAGAGGATGATGAAGTAAAATATCCCCCAATAGTCATCAAAACAACATTTCCTGAAGAGATGCAGAGATTTATGCCCCAGGGGGAAAATGTTCACACTGTCATTCTTGACTTTACGCAAGTCAATTTTATTGATTCTGTTGGAGTGAAAACTCTGGCTGGGGTAAGTACCACCTGGAGCAAGTCATTCAGTGTCTGGACACCAGCATTACCACCAGTCACCTCAGGGACAGGGACCAGAGTCCCGTGTTAATTCTTACTTTGTCATTGTTTTTGAAGCTTTTGATTATGGATTTTTTTAAACAGAGTATAGTACAATGATCCTCAGCTTCAGCAATTAACAGTTTATTGCTGGTCTGACTTTATGAATTCCCAACACTACTTTTTCTTATTGTGAAGCACGTCCTAGATGTCACATTATCTGTGCATATCTTAGTATCTAGCTCTATAATATTCATTTAATAATCATTATCATAGTATCCTTATTACACTAAAATAAAATTTAATAATGTTTTGGTACTCCTACTTGTCATTGTCGGTATGGAAACCAAATAAGTACAAAATTAGTTTTAGCTTATTAGCTTAAAGGTGCATAATTGCTAAAGCTAAGTAGCACAAGTAAATGAATTTGAGTGTCTCATGTCTTTAATACATATTGGTAGAAAATGACTTGCACATGGCACAGGGTCAAGAAAAGTTAAACTGTGTTTCAATATTGTTACAGATTGTGAAGGAATATGGAGATGTTGGTATTTATGTGTACTTAGCGGGGTGCAGTGGTGAGTACACTTTAGGATGAGAAAGCCTTTTTTTCTTAATTTATTCATTTTAATGTGTATTAGTGTTTTGCCTGCATGTATGTACATGTACCACGGGCATGCCTGGTACCTGCAGGGGTCAGAGCAGGGATCAGAGCCACTAGAACTGGAATTATGAATTGTTGTGAACCACAGTACTGATGTTGGGACCCAAACCTGGGTCCTCTGCAAAAGTAACAAGTGTTTGTAACTGCTGATCCATCTCTCCAGCCCCTGCATGGAGAAAGTTTTAATATTCTAGTTTTTTCTTTGTTGGTTGGTTGGTTTTTTGTTTTGTTTTGTTTTTAGAATTAACTGCACTTGTAATTTTTTCCTATAACTTAAATTCTTTTATAGAATAAAAAAATTACTCCTCTGAAAAATCACTGTAAAGGCAGTTTTGAAATCAGCTAGTTGCAGGTATTGAGATGGCCTTCTGGCCTGGAGTTGGAGGATAGGAGCTAGTCAGAGTTTTAGTAGCTACTGCACACAAGTCATAGTTTCATGAGTCATTCTTCTTGCTAGGATTTCCACCAAATGGAATAGCTTCCCTGCTACTTTTGTTTTATATTATATTTTAGTTAAGATGGTGCTTAAAAACAAAATCCACATAAAGATATAATTATTCATTTGTTAAGTTGGTGAAAACACAAATGCCAGCAGCACATTTCAAAGGCACCTGGTAGAGAATAGGTTCTCACAAATGAAATAATGGATGTGTAAAATGGAGCAGCCCCTACGGAGGGCAAATAGACAGTAGCTTTCAAAGTTACAAATTCAGCAAATCCACATCTTACTGCATACATACAAAATGACACATGCCATTTGTCCATTACATCATCGTCTATAAAAACAAAAGGCTAGAAAAATCTTAAGTGTCAAAAGAAAAGGTACCCAAAGGGAGAGGGCGTGGGGCACATGTCTTTAATTCCATCCCTCAGGAGGCAGAGGCAGGTGTGTCTTTGTGAGTTTAAGGCCAGCCTGGTCTGCAGAGTGAGTCCCAGGGCAGCCAGGGTATGTAAAGAGCACATCTTTAAAAAGGAGGATGAACTCAATGAATACATGACAGTATAGCTATATAATATACTACCAGATAATGCCAAAAAAGTAATAAGTACATCTGGGGATACAGCTCAGTTGGTAGAGTGTTTGCCTGGCATGCATAAGGATCTGGGTTCAATCACCAGCAGAAATGAAAATAAATGTAAACACAGTCCAGAATTACAGAGAACAAATGTATGTTGTATTTCAGGCAAGGAAAGAGGGAAAATAAAAAATTGTTTTCTTTTTCAAACAGGCTTGCTGTATATCCCAGGCTTTCCTCGAACTTGTAATACTTTTTGCCTCAGCCTTCCTAGAGACAAGATTAAAGGCATGCACCACTGTGCCTGGCCAGAACATACACTTAGGTTTATATTTTTATAGAGAAATCATGGAAGAATACACTAGAATGAAGTAAAGTCATTTCCTGAGACTGAAACTGTGATAGGATCAAATCAGACTGGAGTAAGACTTACATAGCATTTGGATATTTAAAACTATATGGTGTGCAGGGTGTGGTGGTACCCACCTCTAATCCCAGCATTTGAGCGACAGAAGCAGGCAGACTCCTGTGAATTTGAGAACAGTATATGAGTTCTAGGCTACTCAGGGATAGATAGTAACATCTTGTGTGTATAGGTATGTATAGATACATATAGATACTATGTGATGCTGGGTGTAAACCCCAGCACTTGGGAAAGGGGGAGGCAGGTGAATCAAGAGTTCAAGGCCAGCCTAGGTTACATGAGAACCTGTCTCTAAATTAACAAATTAATTTTGTAAACTATGAACACCTTACTTTTTTCAGTGTTTGAGATCAAAACATGGAATGTGAAATATGTTTCTTTTCTTTTTATAGCACAAGTCGTGAATGACCTCACCCGAAACCGGTTTTTTGAAAATCCTGCCTTAAAAGAGCTTCTGTTCCACAGTATCCATGATGCAGTCTTAGGCAGCCAAGTCCGAGAGGCAATGGCTGAACGAGAAACCTCAGCTCCAACTCCCCAGGACGATATGGAGCCCAATGCCACACCCACTACACCCGAGGCATAAAGGACCTGCATGGGGGTTGTACACCTCTTCTGAATTCTGACCTTACACACTTTTTAAATACTAAACTGTAGGTTTTCTCTCCTCCTGACCCCAGGAAATGTTAGTAGTGAAGGCTTGATTTGGAGGGTGAATGATGCGTAGCAAGATGTATCTCATACTTGTGCTGTTTGAATTGGATATTTCAAAGATTAACTGGCTTCTTGCACTTATGCAGTGACTTATCTATTATACCTCAGTATTATCTTTGTTTTGTTTTTTATTTTTATTCTCACTTCTGATTTACTATCTTAACCATTTGAAACTAATCACATGAAACTACAAAATTAGCAAATGTCTTGAAATCTGTATATAAAACATAAATTACATCTATTTTCAAACTCTCATTTATTAGTGTACTACTCAATCTAAAAAAAGAAAAGGAAAAGAGAGAAAGAAAGAAAGGAGGAAAGAAAGAAAGGAGGAAAGAAAGAGAGAAAGAAAGAGAAAGAAAGAAAGAAAGAAAAGAAAGAAAGAAAGAGAGAAAGAGAGAAAGAGAGAAAGAAAGAGAGAAAGAAAGAGAGAAA
>LZPO01087703.1:0-19206 GCA_001675575.1 Neotoma lepida | reverse complement strand
ATATATATTTTGATTATGGTTTCCCTTCCCCCAACTTCTCCCAGATCCTCCCCACTTCTCCTTCCACCCAAATCCACACCCTCTCTTTCTCCCTTCTCATTAGATCTAGCAACTCAATTAGAGATAACCCAATCCTGATACTGGAAGGTTCATTTGTAACAAGAGATTTCCAGTTGGGACTCTGCCTACTGTGGCATTTGGTGATTTCATTTAGATCACCGTCATCACACACACACACACACACACACACACACACACACACACACACACACGCACACAGTAGAACACTTCTACTGTGTAAGGTGTCCACACTTCCCCTCAAATGCCCCATAAATTTAGTTGTTCATCCTTGTATTCCCTCTCTTATCCCCCTCTCCCTTCCTCCTATCCATTTGATCCATCTGTTCCATGCCCCCCATCCATCCATAACTATCTATTCTATTTTTCTTTCTTATGGAGGTCTTTTTTCTGTGCAATGAGTTCAAGGCTATTCCCCACTCTCTCTTCTGTCAGATTCAGTGTGTCTGGTTTTATGTTGAGGTCTTTGATTCATTTGGAATAGAGTTTTGTGTGGGGTGATAAGCATGGATCTATTTGCATTCTCCAACATACCAACACCCAGACAGGCCAATACCATTTGTTGAAGATGTTGTCTTTTTTTCCAAATGTATATTTCCTGCCTCTTTGTAAAAAGTTAGGTGTCCATAGGTGTGTGGATTTATGTCTGGATCTTCAGTATGCTTCCATTGATCGGTGTGTCTGTTTTTGTGCAATACCATGCTGATTTTATTACTATAGCTCTGTAGTACAATTAGATGGTAGGGATATTAATACCTCCAGTAGTTGTTATTCATCCTGTTTTATGTGTATGTGTGTGCGTGTTTCCATATGATGCTGAAAATTGTCCTTTCAAGATCTGTGAGGAATTTTCTCGGGATTTTGATGGGGATTACACTGAATCTGTAGATTGCTTTGGGTAGGATAGCCATTTTTATTATATTAATCCTACCGATGCATGAACATGGGAGAACTTTCCATTTTCTAATATCTTCTTCAATGTCTTAATGTTTTTGTCATACAAATCTTTCATTTGCTGGGTTAGAGTTACTCCAAGATATTTTGTATTTTGTAAGACTATTGTGAAAGGTGTTGTTTCCCTGATTTCTTTCTTAATCTATTTACCATTTATATATAGGAAGGCTACTAATCTTTTAAAGTTAATTTTATATCTAATTACTTTGCTGAAAGTGTATACCAGCTATAGGAGTTTCTCAGTAGAATTTTAGGGTCCTTGATATATACTATTATATCATTTGCAAAAAGAAATACTTTGACTTCTTCCTTTCTAATTTGTACCCTCTTGAACTCCTCAGTTGTCTTATTGCTTTAAATAAGACTTCAAGTGCTGTATTGAATAGGTATAGAGATAGTAAACAACTTTATTTTATTCCTAATTTTAGTGGAATTGTTTTGAGTTTCTCTCCATTTAATTTGATGCTGGCTGTTGGCTTGCCGTAAATTGCCTTTATTATGTTTAGGTATGTTCCTTGTATCCCTGATCTCTCCAAGACTTTTATCATGAAGTGTTGGATTTTGCCCAAGACTTTTTCAGCATCTAATGAGAGGATAATATGCTTTTTTTTCTTTCAGTTTGTTTATATCGTGGATCACATTTATTGATTTTGTATATTGAACCATCCCTGCTTCTATGAGATGAAGCCTACTTGACCATAGTGGATAATCTTTTCGATGTGTTCTTGGATTTAATTTGCAGGTATTTTATTGAGATATTTTGCATCTATGTTCATAAGGAAAATTGGTCTGTAATTCTCTTTCTTTTATGGGCCTTAAGCGGTTTGGGTATCAGGGTAACTGTGATACTATAAAACAAATTGAAGAATGTTTTTTCTGTTTCTGAGCCTTTTTGTTGTTTTGGTTGGGAAACTTTAATTACTGCTTCTATTTCACTAGGGGTTATAGGTCTGTTTAAATTGCTTATCTGATCTTAATTTAACTTTGGTAAGTGGTACGTATGTAGAAAATTACCCATTTCTTTTATATTTTTTAAATTGGTGGCGTACAAGATTTTAAAGTATGTCCTTATGATTCTNTGGATTTCTCAGGTGTCTGTTACTATGTCCCCCTTTCTGTTTCTGATTTTGTTAATTTGGATATTCTCACTCCACCTTTCAGTTAATTTGGAGAAGGGTTTGTCAATCTTACTGGTTTTCTCAAAGAATCAACTCTTTATTTCATTGATTCTTTGTATTGGTTTTGTTTGTGTGTGTGTTGTGTGTGTGTGATTTCAGCCTCGAGTTTGATTATTCCTTGCTGTCTACTTCTTTTGGATGTGGTTTCTTCTTTTTGTTCTAGAGCTTTCAGGTGTGCTGTTATGTTACTAGTATGAGATCTCCAATTTCTTTATGTAAGCACTTAGTGAAAGCCCCTTAGAACTACTTCAATTGTGTCCTATAACTTTGGGTATGTTTTGTATTCATTTTCATTCAATTCTAGAACATCTTTAATTTCTTTCTTAATTTCTGTCTTGACCCAATTTTCATTCAGTAGAGAGTTGTTTAGTTTCCATGAGTTTGTAGGCTTTCTGTTGTTTCTGTTGTTGTTGATATCCAGCTTTAATATATGGTGGGTCATATAAGATGTGGGTATTATTCCAGTATTTTTGGATCTATAGAGGCTTGCTTTGTGTCTGAGTATGTTGTCAGTTGTGGAGAAAGTTCCATGATGTGCTGAGAAGAAGGTGTATTCATTTGTGTTTGGGTGAAATGTTCTGAAATATCTATTAGGTCCATTTAGTTTACTCTAGCCTTTCTCTGTTTAGTTTTAATCTGGATGATCTATCTATTCATAAGAGTGGGGTATTGAAATCTCCCACTATCAGTGTGTGAGGGTCAATATATGACTTAAGCTGTATTAGTGTTTNTTTTATGAAATTGAGTGTCCTTGTGTTTGGGATAGATGTTAAGAATTGAAACTTCATCTTGGTGGATTTTTCCTTTGATGAGTATATAGTACCCTTCCTGATCTCTTCTGATTAGTTTTGGTTTTGAAGTCTATTTTGTCAGCTATACCAGCTTGCTTCTTAGGTTCATTTTCTTGGAATACATTCTTCCATTCTCTTACTCTGAGGTGACATCTATCCTTGATATTAACGTGTGTTTTTTGGATGCCGCAGAAAGATAGATCCTTTTTTTTTTCATCCATTCTGTTAGTCTGTGTCTATATATTGGGGAGTTGAAACAACTGATGTTGAGAGTTATCAATGAGCAGGGTTTGTTCCTGTTATTTTGTTCTTGTGGTGTGGATTTTGATTTGCTGGTCTGGGATTATTTATTCCCTTTGTTTTCTTAGGTGTAGTTAGTCTCTACAAGTTGAAGTTTTCCTTCTAGCACCTTNTTT
Source organism: Neotoma lepida (assembly GCA_001675575.1). Taxonomy (NCBI): domain Eukaryota; kingdom Metazoa; phylum Chordata; class Mammalia; order Rodentia; family Cricetidae; genus Neotoma; species Neotoma lepida. The sequence goes on along the minus strand of LZPO01087703.1, from coordinate 15,789 downwards.
AGGGCTGGATTTGTCAATAGATACTACTTAAATTTGAATAGAAAGTTTTGCTGGGTATAGTGGTCTGGACTGGCATCTGTGGTCTCTTAGAGTCTGCAGACATCTGTCCAGGCCCTTCTTTAGAGTCTCCATTGAGAAGTCAGGTGTTATTAAAATAGATATGCTTTTATATGTTACTCGGTCTTCCCCACTTACAGCTTTTAATATTCTTTGTTGTTGTTGTTGTTGTTGTTGTTGTTCTGTACACTTAGTGTTTGATTATTTTGTGCCAAGGGGATTTTCTTTTCTGGTTTATTCTATTTGGTGTTTTGGGAAAGGAACCCCTTCCATTAGCCTATGATGTTTTTATTGAAAATATTTTCTGTGCCTTTGACCTGAGTTTCTTCTCCTTCCTCTCTATTACTATTATCCACAGATTTAGTCTTTTCATTGTGTCTTTTCATTGCCTCACAATTCAGATGTGAGGCATCTCAGTTAAAGTTCTTCTATCATGTCTTCAGTGCCTGAGATTCTCTCTCCATCCCTTGTACTCTGTTGGTGAGGCTTATCTTTGAGGTTCCTGTCTGAGTTCCAAAATTTTCCATTTCTCAATTTCCCTCAGTTTGGGTTTTNTTTCTTGATTCTCTTTCACATTCGGGTCTTGTTCTGTCTTATTCACTTCCTTCAAGTGCTTGTTTGTGTCTACTATGGGCCTACTATGGTAGGGTTGCTGGGCTCTATTGGAGACATATTGTCCTGGTTGTTATTGATTGCATTTTTTTGCTGGTGTCTAGACATCTGGGTTTGGGAAGATTGTAATTCTAGTGCTAATATCNAGTCTTGTCTTTGTTGGGTCAGTGTTTGGTTCCTTGGTTTCTTTTGCCCTTTCTGGTTCTTAGGAGGGTGTGGTGGCTGTGTGTAGCCTGGTAGGGAATTCTCTGAGGTTTTGCTAGGTGTGTCCACTGAGGGTACCGGTACAATGTGTTTCTAGGTTGATACTTAGGAATGGAGATGGGTTAAGATAGGGGAATAAGGCAGGGGCATAGGAGAGAGAAAAGCAGGATGTTCCACCAGGATCTGTTTAGTCCCCTGAGAATGGGGGCAAAGAGTGAGAAGACACCACAGCAGGTAGTCTGCTACAGAGCTGGGCATGAGACTGAATGATTGACAGAGAAGAGGAGAGAGAGTGAAGATCTGAAGCTAGCCTACCTGCCTCGTTGGCCTACTTGTTTCCAGCTGATGGGTTCCTAGGAAATCCCTGCTGCTGGAGTTGGGGGCTGGGATAATGAGATGAATTGGAGGAAGGAATTTTGGAGGGGAAGATCTATGTGATCCACTGCAGATGGTGGCAAGGGAGAAGGAGAGGCTGCAAGGGGTGATCTGCTACAAAGCTGGGGATGAGACCAGGGCCATGGATTTGGAGGAGAGGAGGAATAGGTAGAGATCTTCTGTTAGCCTATTTGCTGCCCTGGCCAGAGTGGCCTCTGGGTTTCCAGGGAATGCCTNCTGGAGTTGGGGGCTGGGTAATGGGGTGAGTTTGATATTTCTATCTTGGAGTGTTTTCCTTATACTTTCCTGTAGNACTCTCAACATTTCAAGCTTTACATTAATTATTCATATCAACTCTGGATTGATTTTTATGCATGGTGAAAGTTATGNATCCATTTCATCAGAGGGGAAGGCAAAATAATTCCTGGGGGGTGGTATAGACATTCTGATTGGCTAGTGGGCATTCTGTGTAGTTTTACAGAGTATACAAGGCAGGCAGGTTCTAAATTGAACATCTAAAATTGTGGTTATTTGGGAAATATGTAAAGTAGCTGAAAGTGTAAGACTTTTAGTGCTGATAGGCTATGAGCTAATGGAGGGACCTGCTGTTCCAAAGAAGTAAGTAATATGGAGCTATTTTTGATAATTTATTTAAAAGTATTGTAGATGATTAGGAAAAGTACATATCTGNATAATCTAGATACTCTTGTCTCAGCATGTTTTAAAGTGTTTTAGATAGAATTAATGTTGCTAATGAGCCTATACTTTCATCTTGCCTAAGTACTTCTGGTCTTTTCAAATGAACTCATATAATATCATCATGGTTATTATATTTCCTTTTTGTAAAGTTTAATTTTTAAGGGGTCCCACTTTTTTGTACATTCACAAAGTTATAAAACCATAACAAGTATCTTGTCCCAGAACATTCCTGCCCTCTCCAAAGGCAACTGTATATCTTTGTGTGGCTCTTACTCAGCCTCTTTCCTGGCATGTGGAGACTACCATGTATTCTTTGTTCTGTGANTTTTCCACATTTAGGCATCCCATTCATATTGGAATTATGTCACCCATGGCATTTCATATCTATCTCATCTCACTTAGAGACTATGTTGTAATATGTATCATCGTGTCATTATTTTTATGGCTGAATATTCCATCATATGGATGTGTCTATCTTGTGTCCACAGTGGGTACTTCTGGGATGTTAGGNCCACTTGGCTGTGATCACTGTAGCTTTGCAATAAGTTTCGAAATTAGGAATCATGACTCTTCTGCTTCTTCCTTTTCAGGGTTGTTTAGACCACTAGTTCTCAACCTGTGGGTTGTGACCCCTTTGGGGGGTCAAGTGACCCTTTTACATGCATCACCTAAGACCATCAGAAAACACAGATATTTACATTATGATTCATAACAGCAGCAAGATTACAGTTATGAAGTAGGAACAAAAATAATTTTATGGTTGGGGGTCAGCACAACATGGGGAACTGTATTAAAGGTCTCAGTATAAGGAAAACTGAGAACCACTGGTTTAGACCATTCTAGATTACTTGCATTTCCCTAGGAATTTTAAGATCAGTTAGTTCATTCTTCAAAAATGGTAGATTTTTTTCATGTTNCTGGGGATGGAACCCNGTGACATACGCACAATNAGCAAGTGATCCAACTGAACTATATCTCTTGCTGATTGCTTGGATTTGATTGGGATTGTGTTGCCTATACATTAATCTGAGTAGTTTTGAGGTTATAAAANAGTGTTTAGATTGAGGATCTTTCTCAGTAGTAGATAATTTGCCTAGCACTCATAAGGCCCTCTGTTGAACCCTCAGCACCAAATACATATATACACATATATGTACATATGCACACATACCACACACACACAGACATATACCACACATACAACATACACATGTACACACACATATACAAACATAGATGCACACTGTACATATAACATACACATATGTACACACACACTGCACACATGCATATATCACACACATACACATACACAAATACAAACATCATGTACCTGTATACACACAGTGGCATACATATATACATACTGCACACACATACACACACCACACACACATGCACACATACATACATACATGTATAATGCACATATACACACATGTAGACACCTGCCTACAACATGTGCACAGCTTTCCCCACAATATATACTCATGCACACATACACATATGTGCATACACATACACACTGGTNTGCTTGCAAGAACATTGATTATTTTAGCTCATAAATATAGGAGGACTCACACTTACTTAGGTCTTAGTTTTCTAACAATGATTTCTGGTTTTAAGAGTACAAGTTTTGAAGTTATTCTCTTGAATTTGTTTCTAAGTTTTTACTCTTTTTGATGGTATTTTTAGTGGATTTTTTCCTATNATTTTGTATCCTTGATGAATTTATTAGTTAAAGTAGGCTTTTTGTGACTTTATTAGGGTTTCTCATATATGGAACATATATATGAAATATATTTGGGATTATAACCTTTTCAATTATTTGGTGTCCTCTCTTCCCCTCCTGTCTCTCTATTTCATTCTTGCTTTATCCTTACTGTCTGTTTCCTCTTTCCTTTCCCTTCTCCTCTCCTTCTAAATTAAAAAAAAAATGGATAACACTTTGGTAGAGCTCACACACATGTGAATGCCTGGCAGTCCCTCTTCAAAGGGGGTTTAAAGTTGATCCCTTTCAGAAATGATTGCTTACTCCCAAGATGTTCATGCCACTATTGCACCAGTGGGTGTGTCTTGCCGGGCCACTCATCACTGTAGCTCATAGGGTTCACACCTGGGTATGACTGATGTTGGCTTTTCTCCTCCAGTAGTTCTGCATAGAAGCGTCCACTACTACAAAAGCTGGCCAGTATGGATGAAGCTTTAGGTCAGCACTAGCTTAACTTACCCGTGNTGTTTAAGTACGTGGTATCTATAGTAATAGGCTCTTACTATCAAGTTCTGGCATTGGCATTAGCCTGTGATGTTTGGGGATCTATGGGACCTCACTGGCCTACAATTCCAACAGAAGCAACAGCACCCACAAGGCCTGTGCAAACCCAGGACAGACTAATGTCCAGCATGGAGACAGGCATAGAGCTTGAAATCTCACACCCAGCCTAGGGGCNATTGGCAGTCGTTAGCTGCTGGGAGAGGCAGAGTCGGTTTTCTCTGAGGATATAGCCCCTGGACAGCGCAAGTTGGTGTTCATGGGTTAAAAACAAAAACTGGAATTTAAATTCAGGTGGATAGGGAAGTGGGTGATGGATCTTGGAAGAGCTGGAGAAAAAGGGTGGGTGGATATGATTAAAACACATTGTGCAAAAGTTTNAAACAACTAACCCTGTTTTAAAAAGTCATTCCCTCTCAATATTTGTGCCACTGACCCCGTGTTCCTTGAGGGGAACTTTTTTTTCTCTTGTTCTGTAGACCGACTGGTACTTTTGAGAGTTTCTTAGAGTTCTGAATACCTTACCTTTATGAATTTCATGTGTGTTTTATTGGAGCACATTTCCTGTTTTCCTTTTACAAATTGTTCTTCATAAAGCCTAGGGCACCTGTCGAGTGTCTGTGTGTGATCTGCTCACTTACGGCTTTGAGGAACACAAAGGAGACATAGCTACTTTCCCTAAAATTTCCATTTCCACCCAAATGTTTGCTTTGTTGCTCAGGGATTTAGTGCAGCCCACGAGGTGAAGCATTGTCAAGAGCTCACACTGGAGGGGCAAGTCCTGGACTTTGGATATGCTGGCNGTAGAGCTTACTTAGAAGAGCCTGCTTTAAAGCTCAGTAGGAAAGCCAATCACAGAGGTCTTAACTCTGCGTGCGATTGTCATTTTGTATATTAAATATATTTTTTTGCTCTCTTAAAAAACATTTTGTATGTGGATGATGAGCTGAGGACAAATGCATCTTGAAACTCTTTGTAGAATCACAAGATGAATTATCTTTGAAATACACTTTTTTTGTATTTTTTATCTGAGAATGATAGTAATTATACCAATTAAGATGATTTTCTATGCAAATGGTAAACAATATTTTATTTTCTGCCCACAATAAAAGAAAATCTACTGCCATTTGGAAATANAGCATTTGGATTTAATGTAGCATTTAGTAGGCAGCACANTCTTTACCTTTTGGTTTAGCCCTATGCCCTTTCTTCTTGAGCTGATTTGCTAATTATACTGAAAAACTCTCCAAAATCTCACTGGGGATATGCAAATGTATCTTCACTTTCTTAATACTTGAGAGGCAGCCAAGAATTTAGTGCATGCAAATCCATTCTGAGTCTGATGTGATGTTTGTAGAACGGCTTTTATTATCCAGAAGCTGTGGCCTTCTATTTTAGTACACGGATCTCTTCTCTGTCACCAAAATTAGAATAGATGTTATGTTGTGATTCCTTCAACTAAGTTTTAGAAAGCAGAATTGATATCACAGGTAAAAGGAGAAAGGAACTAAAAATATTTTGAGGGNGTGGGAGGCTGAAGTATAATGTTATGTTTCCCAGTGAGTTGTAAAACACTGCCTAAAGGGACATAGGGATGGAGTACAGTGGATTGTTACAAAGACAATATTCCTACACAACACTCCTACATAGATGCTTCCATGCTCGAGAAATAAGGAAAGAATTTCCAGAACTTTAAAAAGCTTTGTGTACCCTGCCCAATCACCAACTCTTCAGTGTTCCTTCAATTCAGCAAATATTCTGATTTTTAACAGTATATAGTACAATTTTTCCCATTTTAGTTTTTATTATAAAGAAAATAATTCAGATTATATGATGAAATTTATTCTGCATTATTTGTGTGATTGGGAGACACATCTATATTGCTGCTTATAATACTAGACTATTTTCATTGTATATTATGTTATATGGACCTAGCATAATTTATTTCCCCATTGTGATATAGATGAACATTTAATTTTATTATAGTTTGGGTTTAGTGCTAATAGTATAGTTATTTGTATTTATATTGGATACATACACACATTTCAAACCTTCGTTTGAAATAATTGGATAATAAGATATGTTATCTTTTTTTTAATGTTAAGCTTTTTGCAATAATGGGGACTGAACTAGGGAATTCTAAATCAGTGAGCTATGTCCCCAGCCTGTTTTAGTTTTTATATTTTGANACAGCTTCTTTCCAAGTTGCCCAGGCTGACTAAAACTCACACTGTAGCTCAGGAAGTCCTTGAATTTGTGANCTTCTTGCTTCAGCTTTCTAAGTAGATAGGCTTACAGGCCTGGAATAGCAGCCTCAACTTGGTATGTTATTTTTGTATTTAAATGATATGCTGAAGTCATTTCCTGTTGACATCCATTTACATATCTGTGAGTTCATTATTAAGGCTTTAAAAAAATTCTATATTCTCACTTGCATTTAGATTGACAGTTAAATTTTACATATTTTGTTGGACACATCAGTTATTTTATTTTAACCTTTGAGTTTTAATTGAAAATTATATGTTAATGGTTTGTAACATGTTGCTTTGATAGAAAGAAGAATGACCAAATCAAGCTAATTAAAATAACCATTTCATCACTCACATTTTTTTTGTGCATTGAGAGCATATGAAACCTTTCAACCATTTTCAAGTTTATGTTACCTTGTTGTTAGCTAAGTATGTTAACAGCCTGCTGTGTTAAAGATCTGAATTTATTCCTCCTAACTAAAAAACTATGGCTTTGGATAAACATTTTCCCCCAAAAACCCCATTTCCTCTGCTTAGGCCCTTGTAACTGTCTTGTCTTTTTTTTTTATTTTTATTTTTTTTATTTTTGGTTGTGAGCCTAGCCTTTATTTAACAGCTGAGCCATCCATCCAGCCTTATTTTCTTCTTTTATAAATTTGACTTTTTAGATTGTATATTTGTTACTTAAAAGTGACTTTTCTCAGCTGGGTGTGATAGAACATTGAGTGAAATCATGGTCTTTGGGAATGGAGACAGAAGGATCAGGAGTTCAAGGTCATCTTCAGCTGCAGAGTGAGCTCTATGCTAGTCTGGGCCACATGAGACCCTGTTTCAAAAAGAAACAAAAATAATTACTTTTCTCTGATGTCTAATGAGATTGAAAATGCTACATGTGTTTATTAACCATTCTGGTGTTCTGTTTAAGGCTTTGCTCAGTTTTACAGTAAGGTGTTCTTATTTTCTTCATTCATATTTAAGAGTTCTTTGATATTCTACATATGAAGACTTTTACATTGTGTGCATTAAGGTGCCTTTCCTTATTCTGAAATTTGACTGTTTTCTTAATGACTTCTGTTAATCAAAAGCCATGTTTAATTTTAATGCCTTTTATATTTAATAATATCCTGCACATCATGAATATGTTCTTTTACATGCTAGGTGCTTGAATGCCTTATCATATATGTGTATATATATATATATATATATAATGATTGTAGCTGCTATCTAGCTTAACAAACAGACTATTAAATATAGAGGATCTCCCAAGGAAGGGGAATTATAGTATAGTGTCACAATGAGAGGAAGGCAAAACTAGAAGAGGAGGATTAAATAGGGAGGCTGATAGCAGGGCAGTGTAAAGGAGGAAATATGGGAGGGACAATTAACACTAAAGCCCTTTTGAAAAGCCATATGGAAGCCCATGACTTTAGAAGCTTCCTAAGATAGGTACATCCATGAAAGGAACTTAAAAGAGCTCATCATATAATGGGACAGACAATGACCCAACTAGACATCTATGACCAAATGAAACCTTCAGTGTCAGGAATGGTTACATCTGTTGAGTCATTGGCCAAAGGGGCCCCATATACCGCCTGCTATACATCACAGGCTATTGCTAAAGATATTGGCTACCCCCGCTACCTAACTGCAAGACACTACTGCTGAAGGCACCACCTAGTAAAATCAACAAACATGGAGAAATCAATCTGGNGCCCAACTAGAATCTTCACCCCTACTGACTGGTGTTCATGGTGCTAGAAGGTACTTTACATGCTACCAAATGAGAAAAATAATCGTCAATGCCACCCACCCACAAACCCTGAAACTGACAACTGCCTATAAAATACACTGATGCAATAGTGGCACAAATGTTATAGGAGTAACCAGCCACTTTTTGCTTGGATATAAGGCCCACTCTGTGAGATGGAATCCATACATAACATTGTTACAGTGGACAAGAACTTGAGACTAGATAGGTCACAGGCTTAGAGGAAAATCAAACATTATTATTCTACTAAAGGAACATAGCAATAAAATGATTCTTAATGACATATTGATGTACCCATAGAGCAGGGCATTGCTCAGAGAAGCCACTTCTTGTAGTAGATAGGAATTAACACAGAGACCCACAACTGAACAATGAATGAACAGAGAATGGGAGACCTTGGAACATTCAACCCTGAATGAGATGTCTTTATCAAACTCCTTTTCTTAAGGCTCAGGGATCCATATCGGAAAGAAGACAGAAAGATTCGTCAAAGTCAGGGGTGGTATGTGGCTCCAAGGAAACAGCATTTTAGGCAGAAGAGGGTATATATATACTTACAGACACTATGACAGCGTACACAAGACCTTTATGAGTTCAAACCAGACAAAATCCCATCACTGAGAAGAGGAAATAAACACAAAGTCTCTTTGCAAACCAAGAAGCTATTTGCAATTGATACCTTTTGGGAAAGGAAAAAACAGATTACTCCAATGAAGTGTCACTAGGTATATTAACCATACTTCAGGGCAGGCCCCATGCCCAGGAGCACTTGGCTAACACAAAACAGACCCCATGTTCTTTTGTTTGTTGTTTGGTGTGTGCATGTGTTATTTTTTTTTATTGTTTTCTTTTTAATTTGTTTGAGTTGATTTTCTTAATTTGCTTTTTGAGAGAGGATAGAGAGAAAGAACATGAAGTTGAGTGGGTGAGGAGGATCTGGGAGGAGTTGGGGGAGGGTAAAGAATATAATCAAAATATATTGTGTGGGGAACAAAAGAAATCCACTGTGTACCCCTACCTGTTCTTGTACTAACCCAAAAAGAGTAGCCAAAAGCCTGAATTTCATATTGTATATTTATGTTATTTGTTATTTTACATATTTATAAGTTCTTAATCATACTTTATAAGTTTATATATTCTTGGGTTTTATAAAATGGAAATTATATATATTCTTCCACAACTTTCTTCTTTCTTTTTCTTCATTTTATTTTGTGTCTGTGCACATTTCACNAACATGGATGTCTGGGTGTTCCATGTGTGCCTAGTACCCATAGAGGTCAGAAGAGGGCGTTGAGTACACTGGAACTGTAGTTAGAGATGGTTGTGAGCCACCATTGTGTGCAGGGAACTGAACATAGGTCCTCTACAAGAGCAGCCAGTGCTCTTATCCACTGAATCATTTCTCCATCCCCAACTTGCATGTTTCTTAATATTGTCTTAGACTGATGTAAATTGATTTATGGTGTAGTTTATCTTTTCCTGATTTTTAGTTTTATGTTTATGATTATATTGTATTTTATATGCCTTTTATTCATCAAATATTCTGAATATTTTAGTCAAAAAATAGGTTTCTGAAAGCAATTGCTTGGTTGTAAGATGTACTCATTGTAAACTGTTCATGCAATTACTAAATCATTTCCAGTATATGTTCCAGAAACTTTTTATTATTTTAACCTTTATAATAACAACCCTTATGTAGGCTGTGAAATTGAGAGTAATTACAAAGGAAAATGTGTAGGAAATGATTGAAGGATGCAAACTTGAAAAAACATGAATAAGGCAGTTGTACTAATGGCATAAAGTGGTTACAGAGGTTTCTGAGCATTATAGTAGGCATGGCAAAGATAAGTGTCAGCTTCCCATTTGTATAGGATAAAAAGTTAGAGGTAAAAGGAAAAGAAGTTTTTAATCCAGGCCTTTGCAATTAGAAACTACTCAGCTGGTCTTGACACTTGCTCAAAAATTAGAAGATAAACCAAGTGTAGAGTGAGAAAAAAANTATAGAAGAGGGCTCTGGAAACTCCAGTTAGCTAGAAAGAGCATCACTTCAGGACTGAAGGAGTACCAAAGGAAGTGAGAAGGGAATTGAAAATTTGATAGGAAGAAGCCAAGGGAAGAGTCTGATGAAGGAGGAAACTGCCAGCTGGGCTGCCTCTACAAGAAGATTAAGAAAGCCTCACCTGAGAGCATCTGGCATTTTGACACTGTGGCTTAGGCAATGTCTGTTCACTGGAGGGTGGGTGATGACTGCCATGCTGCTGTGCACTGAGGAGGAACTGGGCATAGGCAAATGGAGATGCAGAGCTAAACTTGTGGAGAAATTGAGTGATCAGTAGAGAGGAACTGGGGACTGACAGAAGGTTTGCTTATGAACTATTACCTTAGGGGGAACAGGCTATCCAGTGTAAGCATGAGACATAGTGAGTTTGGGGTAGTGGAGAGAAGTATTTCAATTTAAAAAGTAACAAGCATTAAGAATTTGTGTTTAGTAAGCATCTGGGGCTATTGGTGCCAATGGATCTGGAAAGTTGGATTCCCTCACTTTGAGATGCCATTAATTTCTCTAGTTGGATCAAACCCTGTGAACATTCTGTTGCATGTGCATATTTGTGATGTGTGTGTTTGTGTGTGTGTGTGCGTGTGTGCATGCACACACATGCCAAATGTTCCATGCTAACCTGGAACCCTGTGGGTTAAGGGTTGGACTCACTGACTATAGCAAGAACACAAACATTAATAATAGAAATAGTTTATTTTTAAGTTGAAATAGATCATCAATGAAAACATCTTCATCCCTTCCCCCTGTCTCAGTCAATCATGGTTTTAAAATGAGTTTAGGCAGCTACTGCCTGATAGTGAAATGTATTGCACAGGGCTGTCTTCCAAGCCAAATAGCTGGCATCTTTAGTTTAGCTGTGCTCACTTGCATATGATCTTGGGCTTGTTGACAGTTCACAGTTTACCCTCCCTCCCCGAGAGGTAGGTAGGGTTAAGGGTTATGGCATCCTCACATGAGTATACAGCCACTCCATCCAACCTGTTGAATGCAATTCTGCCCCAATTGCACATGGCCTCGGGGAGGCCTAGGGAAGACTAGGAAAGGAGGGCTCCATCTATGGAGGGGGACAGCTATGGAAAAGCCATCCTCTGTTGGGTAAAGACTTTTTGGTGCTGTCTTTCGTCAGGGAGCAGCCACACTCCAGTAAATAACCCCTCACTGATGCTCTTAAAAGGAAGCCCTATAAACTCATTGGCTCCCCAGAGTGAACTTTGGTGGAATCATACCTCGGTTTGTCAGTGACATGCTGCATTGTCTGCTGTTCATAGGTTCTTGCTTCCCTTGATGATGGTGTGATGGCATATGGTGGTGTGTGCCCTACCATTGCCTGGAGGCCTTTCAGACTTCCTCTGTGGCTGAGTTTCCCTTTACCTTTATACAGTGACTAACTATTGGAGGGAAGAAGCCACTGGGTTCTAATCATAATTTGATCTGTTTTAGCAACATGTTCTCCCAAATCCATTTTCAAATTGGCAGATTCACCATTTTACAGTATTTCTACAAAGACAAACTTGAAAGCAAGGAAGCAAGCAAAGCTGCTATCTTTTTCAAATCCAGGAGACTCGGTTACTGCTTCGTCTTGCCAGTGTCAAGCTTTCTCTTTCTTCTTGCTTCTGTGGCACTGCCATCTGCTTTGGAATGGGGCTTAGTAAATTCAGCACAGCAGGAGACTTTCTGGAAGTGGATCAGTCTTCTTTCAAAGCGGAGAAGTCATTATTTGCCATCCAAGAGCAGGGAAAAGTAACAACATTGGCTACCATGGAAACCCTGCCTCTTCCATCTCTGTAGCAGCTTTCACTGCTGCTCTGGCTTCCATTGCTGTGTGTGCCTCCTTTGCTGCACCAGCATCCGTTGCTGTATTGGGCTCTATTGCTAGATCAGTGCTCACTGCGGTGTGTGCTTCCATCGCTGCATTTGTCTGACTGCTTGGGGATTATATATCTGTGAACAGGCCTTGTGATGTATCAGAGACAAAAAGGTTCTTTTGTTGTGTGGTGTGGTAAGTGTGTGTGTGTGTGTGTGTGTGTGTGTGTGTGTGTGTGTGTGGTACATATACGTATGTGTGCATTGTACATGTGTGTGATGTATACTACAGTGTATGTGGGCATGTATGCAGTGGCCAGAGGAGGACTTTGGATGCCCTGCTCTGTCACTCTCTGCTTAATCTCCTTGAGGAAGGGTGTCTCATTGAACTTAGAGCTAGCATGCACATCAACAAGCTCTAACAATCCTGTCTTTTCCCCACCCTCATCTCCATCGCTGGGCTCAGAGGTGCCATGGCCCCACCTGGCTGATGCATGGATGCTAGAGACCTAAATCAGAGCATACTCACTATACCATCCTCCCAAGCCCAGGCTTCTGTGTTCAGGAAATCTATATAGAGAACAAGCACTCTCCTTATATGGCTACCAAGTGAATATTTATTTCTGAAGATCCAAATTGAGGAATTCTGCACTAGGAATGGATCGATTTAGAATGGAATACTGCCTGAAACCAAGAAAAACAGAAAAATAAAGCTTTGAAACAATCCAAACAGATGTTAGAGCCACCATGTGCTTGTGCCAGCTGCTCCTTTATGGAATACAGCACACTGCAAACTGCACTTCCTGGCGAGCAGTCCTTGCTCTCTGTGGAAAAGGGCCCTGGACAAGGTCTGGCCTTGCCACATGCTGACTATGTTGCTTTGGGAAAGTTACTTTAGTATTCTGAACTTTGGTCTTATTTTCAAAGTAGAGATAGTAGTGGGCCCTCTATGGGGTGAGCTGGGACTTGTGCTCCACTTAGAACAGTATTTAATGTACAGTAAACAAATAGGGAATGTTAACTCTTTGTTCTTTTAGTACACACATTATTTTTTATCTCTGTTATGCTTTGCATGTTCGGTAAACCAGCTCCCATTTATACAGGGAATTATAACCATAACACAGGGGGAGAGCAAGTATAGAGGTAAAGTCCCTTTTAAGATTAATGTATAATAGCTGGTAGCTCAGAACTGTAAGAGCTAAGCAGAAGGACTCCAAAAGCACAAGTGTCTGTGCTCCCTCATGTTGGAGAAAATGGCCAGATGCTTCCAGGAGCTCTGGAGCTGATTAAGGCATGTCAGCACAATTCGCTTCCATTGCTCAGTGATTTGGAATCCTGAAGAGACATGTATACATTCAAGTCAGAGAAGACAGAAAATGGGTTACATTTTTAAAATGCCAAAGCAAAAGAAATGTAATAAATAAATAAAAAGCATCTAATGTCCATTTCTGGAGGGTCGGGGTTACTTAAACTTTATTTTGTTGCATTTTTCTTTGTTTCCTCTTTGCGCTCCAGATTGGTTTTTTCTTCAGAATTATTTGTAAATGTGAGTCTTATAAACAAGTATTATTTCTGCTAAATGCTAAACAAGGCTTATAAATACCTCAATTTAGCTTTCACATTAGCCATCGCTGTGCTTAGTATTCGTCTACACAGACAGTTGTGTCTGTCAGGCTGGCCGTGTCTGCTCTGCGGTTCTGTTGACCAGGAGTTGACGGTCTGACTTGTGAGGTAATTCACATGTCAGCCACTTATAGTATGACCTATAACGTACTCCTCCTGGAGAATGAGAGACCACTTTGTTCTAAACCATTTAAAACATGTTTAAATGAATTAAATATAACCATCTTATCTTACGTGAGTGAACGGAGCAGATGCATTCATAGCATTGTCTAACTAGTCTCTAGATAGTTTTCATCTTACAAGTTGAATCTCTATGCTGCCAAACAACTCTGTGTTTCCTGTCTTCCCTTTGGGTGCTGGCAGCCGCTAGTCTGCTTTCTATTCCTGTGAGGTGAGTTTGCTTCTGTAACATGTNTGAGTGGAATCATATGGCATTTATCATTTTGTCTCTAGATTAGTTCACTTAATGTCCTCAAGTTTCAGTCACATTGTGGCAAATGATAGCATGTCCTTCCTTTCTAGTCTGAATATCATCCATTATTTATGCATAACACTTTTCGTTAGCTATTTAAATTGATGGACAATTGGGTGAATTCCATTCTGGCTATCATGAGTAATGCCACTGTGAATATGGGTTTACAAATGTTTCATTGAGATCTTATATTCAGTTCCCTTCTCTACACATGCAGAAGTAAGATTTCATGATAACACAATTCAACTTTTCATTCTTAAAGAAAACTTCATTTGTTTTCCATTGTAGCAGCCCTGGTTTACATTCTCGCCAAGAGCACACAAGTTTCTAGTTTCCCCTCATTCATAAATGTCTCCCACTATCTGACAGTGACTTTAATGTTGGCTATGAAGTGTTACTTCACTGTTGGTTTGATTATGTTTCTCTTACGATTAGGGATGTTGAACTTTATTTTGTCTGCTTGTTTGCCATTTGCATAACTTCAGAGAAATGCCTATTTAAAGATTTTTGCCTATTTTTGACTGGATGGCTTGTGGCCTTCTTTTTGCTGCTGTGGGTGCTGATTTTAAAAATCTAGTTGATTAAATAAATAGTGCCAAATAAAAAAGTCCTTGGACAACAATGACAACAAAAAGCACCCTAATTATGTTACAGAAAACATAGCAACATGAATCCTTAATTACCTCAAACTTTTTATTCTGCTCTTACTTATATATTTTGTATAGTAGCTTCATTGCATAACATAGCATACATAGTTGGCAAATATTTTCTTCTGTTCTGTAGATTACGTTTCCATTTTGTGATTGCTTTCTTTGCTACTCAGTTGATAGAAGCCTACCAGAACCCCATTGTCTATTTTTGGCTTGGTCAGCTGGGGCTTTCAGGGTCGTACTCAAGAAAAACCTCCAAATCCAATGTCACAAAGATTTTTCTATATTTTTTTCTTCTAGAAGTTTTGTGGTTATAGGCTATATGTTTTGGTCTTAATCATTTTGAACCAAGTTTTGTAATATTATCATAGAGAAATGCTTGATTAATTTAATTGCTTGTAGATGCCTAGTTTTTTGAGGACCATTTGTTAAAGAGATTGACCTGCCATCATTGCCCATGTCAAAGACAACATCATATGTATGGGTGTGTTTCCAGCTTTCACCCCATTCCATCGGACTCCGAGTGTACCTTCCTGCTGTGCTCTAGCTGTCACTGCATAGCTGGGCACCGTGTTTGGAAATCAGGACAGCACAAGCCCAGCTTTCTAGTATCTTTTGAAGAAAGTAGAGATTCTATATACATGTTGAATTTTTTCATTATCTGTTGAAAACGCTTTTGAGATTTTTTATATGAGTGGCATTGAATCTTTTGATCAGTTTAGATGACATAAATATTTTAATAATATTAAACTGCTTAAACAGATTGCCTGGTGAATAACAGATATCAACATATTCTTTTTTTATTTTTGAGGTTATAATCACAACATTTCTCCCTTCCCTGTCCTCCTCCAAACTCTTCTATATTTCTCTCTCTGTTCCTCTTCAAAATCATGACCTCTTTTTCATTAACTGCTATTATGTATATATGAATATATTTATATATATA
>LZPO01087700.1:24854-36686 GCA_001675575.1 Neotoma lepida | reverse complement strand
GAGTACTTCATATTTTCAAATCAAAAGGTATTGTCACACTTTCTCTAGTCTAAATCTCTCAGAAGGGAAAGAATGCCATGTGTACTCAATAGAATGGCTTAAGTAACAGAGCTAGGGAGTATGGGATATAGGAGGTGCCCTGCACTTAGAGCGTCCCAAAGAATGAGAGTTCAGAGCCACCTGTACACAGGTGGCCCTGTTCCAGACCCATCCACAGCCAGCAGTGGGTGTGTCCAACCACATTAAGTCCCCTTTCTGTTGACTCTGCATTGTCTTCCCACAGGGAGAACCAGGAGACCCTGGGGAGAGCGGTGTGCCTGGGATGCCCGGACCTCGGGTATGACTGTCCCCATTCATGTTATATCTGTGTCTCCAGCTGGGGCTGTGTGACTGTATGGGTAACTTTCCTCATCTGGTGTGTCACTGGGGGGCCTCAGTAGAAGTATGAGGATAATTGGAAAAGAGCAAGTTAGCAGGCTTGGCACATCCATGGGGCTTCATTGTGATCCCCAGAGNCTNGACACANCAGAACCAAGGTCACCTCCTGGGAAAGGTGCTAGGGGATGGAGTTTTCCTGCTAGAGAGACTTACTGCATAGGGGAGGCCTCAAGGAATGCTGCAGACCTGGGAAAAAGACATCACATCCACTGACTTGTTTGTCCGGCTAAGGAGGGAGCAGGGAGANAGGGACAAGTCACTTCNTCCTTCTCTTCCTCCCTGTATTTCTGTCTTTCTTCTCTTAGTTTTCCTTCCCATGACCTCTGGTGTCCGGGCCTCTTCATAAATGCAGTGGCAGAGAAGTCCAGCTGGGGCAGTCTGCAAGTTCCTCACCCACTGGACTTCCAGCAGATGGGGCAGCATGAGGTTTGGCTCGGGAAGCAGGCTACTCAGGCTGTGATTGACAGGAAGAACACTGCCATGGAAGTAGACAGTCCAGCGCCTTGTGGCAATGGCTTTCAGTCCATGCTTGAGTTTCTCACTGTGGACTTTCCTGGTGGGCTGCAGGATCTGGCTTCCCAAAGCCCTCAGCTCAAAATCCCAGCACAGTTTGGGCTCAGAATAGTCAACACAGAAGAGGGGAGAGCTATACCCCGGTGTGCATTTACACATAATGCCAACTTTTAGTTCTGAGGGACATTATAGCCAGACAGACTGTGGTAGGAGAACTGCCCCTCCACCCTCCATCTGCTCCACAGTGTGTGTGCTGTTTAAACACAGTGGCTGGTCCTCTCCCAGCTCTGTAGCGTCCCCTTCCAGCTCACAGTCAGGAGCTGTGTGGGTCCTACATAAGCACTTACAGAATGGAGGGGTTTAATAATTCAGCCCAATTAGAGTACAGACTGGCCTGGCCTGTACAAATTAGCTGGGACTGACAGGGACTGAGCCAGGGAAAAGCCTGTCAGGTCACCTTTTGATGGCCAGNAATCAAATTCAGTGTGCACTTGAGTGCCGTTCAGAGTTTCCAGCCACACTCAGTCAGTCGCTTATTCTTCCTCAGTTCCACCCAGGAAGCGGTTCACAAAACAGATGAGTCCATCTCAGCTGAATTCAGCTGCAAACTCGAGATGTACTGTAAATGTGGGGGTATTGATGGGACCGGGGGATGCATAGAGGATTCCAGAGTGTGTTAACTCCCTGTGTTAGATCATTTCATGGAACAAGAGCTCCAGGCTGAGATGGATGTGTACACTAAACACGTGTTTGTTTTCTTTATCCCCACTACCTTCCTTGTCTTCCTTCCTTCCTCCCTCCCATATCTGCCTCCTCCTTTTCCACAATCTTTTCTTTGCCTTCCTCTCTGATAAGCCTTCACTACCAGCTGCCTTGGCCCAGCTCCAGGAAAAATCCACATCACCNACTNGTTCAATCTTTCATTCATGTGTCTACTCATCAGCAAACCACATGGGCCAGGGATGTCAGGAAAGATGGTGAAGGAAGGGCTGANATTATGGCTGAGTCCTAAAAGGATAGAGAAATCAGATACCCAGAGAGGTAGGACAGTGGTTCCTGAGAGAGGAAATGAGCTATGTATACNGAGGCTTTTATTAAATAGTGTGACAGATGCTAAGCATAGATTCCCTTTGAAAGAATTGATTTTTAAGACATACAGTTAGAAANTAACCTACCATGCATCTGTTCTTGCAAGGGCCTGCTGACACAGCAGCTGATGGCCTTGGGATGGGGCCCTTCTGACTCCTTCTCTCATGTCAGCCTGACTGCGCAATGCTAGTGGGAGAAATGTCTCAATTCTTTGGTATGCTATGACAAACTACTTCAGGCTAGGGGACTTAAAAACAATAGAAATTTATTGCTCAGAGTTCTGGATGCTGGTAAGTTCAAGGTCCAGGTGTGGGTAGGTTTGGAGGCTGCCAGATACTTTGTGCTTTGTAGATGATCCTTATGTCTCTAGATGCTATGGCGGCACCAGAGGTACAGGATAAGATGGACACTTACAGGATAGCAGCCTCCGTGTCAGCAGAGACCAGTGGGCTCACCCAAACCTTTTTTTTGTAAAGGCACTAATCCCATTCGTGAAGAATCTACTGTCATGACTAATCACCTCCCAAAGGCCCTGCCCTACAGTAACTCACTGAATAGTATGTCTTAACATAAATTATTAGGGAGAGCATTCAGACCACAGCAGAAACATCATGGATGAGNGCAAAACTGACAAGGGACAAGANCTGNTGTGAACCTCTTCAGGGCAAGCTTTCTCCTAGAAGCCTGGTTACTTAACAGACATAGTCTCCCACCCAGGATGCTCCCCTGTTGTAACACATTTGGGAGAAGGAGAAATTCAACTCTTCACTGCTTCTGAGCACAGGGGACTGCCTGCTTTTATGAAAAGACTGAACAATAACCAGGATGCCTGAGTCATAGGGACGCATTCTACCCCAGCTTCTCCTTCATTTCTGAGCCAAGAGTGGGGTCTCAGGCTCCCTGATATGTCCCTGAGAATTGGAGTTGGGGTGGATCCAAGAGTCCTAGGTATGGGCTTCTTGTTTTGAATTGTACTTACTTGAGTTCACGATGAGCAGACACAGTGTGCATGAACTCTGGACATGCCAAGAGTTGTTTCTTTGGGGGGAAGCAGAAGGCAGTATGAGGGAGCATGATAGTCCTGTCTGTAGAAATAATGAACACTTTGGCTCTGTGCTTCAGGGTCTCTGGGACTTAATGTTCCTTTTTGAGAGCCAAGAGCTGTGGCTTGCAGGTACTGTGATTGTGAGGGCCTAACTGAGGAATGACAGCCATGTTTGCAGGTGTGCCTAGAAGATGATGGAACTTTGTTACTCTGTCTACAGGGTGAAGTTGGGGAGCGGGGCCTTGCAGGTCTACCCGGTGAGAAGGTTAGTTTGCTCATATTTTCATTTGTTTAACTCATTCCTTTAATTAATGAATCATCATTATACATCACATCTTAGATAAACATTTTCAAGTTTAAAGAAGACTCTCATCTTTTGAAAGTTCATTACATTTATTTTATGCTTTCATTTGTTTGATTAGTAGCTTTCAGCATGGCCTTTGCCTCAGTAGTTGTGTTGAGCATTAAAGCCCAGTTAGAAACTGAGAAGATATAAAAACAGTTGAACAGTGTAGTGATGGAGACATGCCACCCTAAAGAGGGAGCTAGGGATGTCAGGAAAGATGGTAAAGGAAGGGCTAACATTGTGGCTGAGTCCTAAAAGGATGGAGAAGTCAGGTACCCAGAGAGCTAGGACGATGGTTCCTGAGAGAGGAAATGACCCAAGCAGGAAGGAGCTTGGGGAACCCTAAAACAGATTCTTTAGAATTTCCCTTTGTGTAAGGCTCCACTTTCCATGTCACTAAGCTTGAAATCTATGAGGGGATGTAAAGCATGTGACCCAGGACCTCTTTCACAGGGAGAACTTCCCACTGGTACCTACCGGTTTTGTTCTCTTAGGGGGAAGTTGGCCTTCCGGGTGCTCCGGGCTTCCCAGGAGTGCGTGGAGAGAAAGGAGACCAGGTAAGTGTGACTGCCTCTTCCCACCAGTGCTACTGGGCACTGTGATTGTGCCCAAGGAGAGAGAGCCTCTTCAGGAGTCTAAGACTTTTGGGATGAGGTGTGGTGATTTTGATTGGGAGAGTGGAATAAGTCCTGGCGTTGAAGAGAGAGAAGTGAAAAAAGATAAGAGTCTGGAGTCCTTAAGCAGAGATGAAAGGACTGTTTGGGAGACACCTCTGGGAAGAGCGGGGCATCTTCAGAGGAAATGAGGGATGTGAGACACCAAAGTCATGAGTCAGCTGCTTCAAGAGCCTGCTTGGAGTCAGGCTTCACTGTGGCAGTGAGGCAAGGACAATGATGAGGGATGGGGAACAGGCCTGAACGCACATCCCCATTGCCCAAGGCCAAAGTGCCCTTACCTAGAAAGGCAGTGGTTCACATTGCTTTGGGTTCTAATGCTTTTGAATTTTATTTTTTATTTTAGGGAGAAAAAGGTGAACTGGGACTTCCTGGGCTAAAAGGTGCCCAAGGTGAAAAGGTAGGAGCTGCCGGCTTTCATCCTCATCACAAACTTTCCTAGCTGATTTCCAGAGAGAGAAAGGGAGGGGGGGAGAGGAGAGAGAGAGAGGAGAGAGAGTGAGTTTTACAAGATGTGTTTGTATTGCTCCAAAGCATGTTTCTAAGTAACCCTGACACACAGAAGCCTTGTTACTCTGTCTTAAGGATCTGTCAACACTGGNATTTTTTTTTNCNGAAAGCCTCTGGCTAGATAGTGATTTTATGATCTTTGGGACAGTTTAGAATGTCATTTCTCCACCCAGGACCAGAGTAGGACCCAGAGCCCACTCTTCTAACTAGTTGTCAAAGTCCTGAAGATTCAGTTCCTGGTGTCACAAGCTGCTGATCATGAGGGAAGAGGTTCAATCATCTTCATTGACTCCAATCCCACTGATATTTGACCAGCTTCCTCCCAGTAGACTTATAGAGTGATGGCATGTAGGGCTGACTTCGTGGGTCCAGGGGCCAGTGATGCTCAGAGGCCTGTAGTCTCCTTCCTCCTTAAAGGTGTCTGCTCTGACATTGNACTTTCCACACTTCATTTTCAGCCTGCCTTCTGTCTTTCCCATTCCTTGACTCCAGCTATGTTGACAGCATGGCCTTGGGTGAGGCTCCCCAGGTCTGCTGGTTTCTTGAATCTGTGAAGGAAATAGCTCTCACTTCAAAGGAATAAGAGATGGTTTGTCTTGGAGTGAAATACGAGCAACCATGACCTGGGACCCCCAAATACTGCGTTTCACACGAGGTAGTGGTTTCACAAAGGTTTAATAGAAACAGAACAAAGGAAGTCACACNTGAAGATGCTTTCCATGGAAAGCTAGTGGAAACATAGATGAGCGGGTTGCAGCAAAGCAGGGGAAACTACTGTTAGAGGCCNCAGATGTTACATGATGACACTCTTAGCTTTTGGGTTAGTGGAAGCTAGTGCTGTGTTAATACATTTCAAAANGTTTCCCCGATAGCCACAGATTGTTAGATCAGACATGGGTGGGAAAGGGATGGCTCCTGCAACATTCCAACCTTCACNAAGTCCTAATTTGAAGTCCTAATCAGTTAATCAGCCATGGAAGGTTCCGGAAAAGATGCTGCTTCTTTCCAGGAACTTATGTTCAAACTTGGATTCTCAGAAATGCAATTTCTATTAGAGATACTCCTTTCCAGAATACAGAGGCTTAGGGAGATCACAAAGCTATAATTATTTTGGCAGAATTGCATGTAGGCTGCTAAAGAATCTGGGTCATGTTAGGTCTCTAGAGATTTGGGTAATAAATCTAAAGTAAGACACTAAAGCAACACTGCCCCCTTCTGACTGGGCTTTGCGAGTCCCTGCTTCAGCCTTGCCTTCCACTGATACATTCCCACGCCTAGTTCTTTTGCCCTAGTTCTTATCCACCTTGGAGATGAGGATAGTAATTCTTGCTNATCAAGGGCGACTGAGAGCTGAAAACACACAGAGAAACAAGATTGGAATCCAGACCTACCAATGTCAAACTTACCTCAGACCCATGGCTTTTCTGAAGTCAAGCCTCTCACTCAAAGTTGGAGAGTCTCTCTCCTGCAACCTGCCCTACTGACAACCATTCTTCCTGTACAACTCTGGGGATAGGCAAGGAGACTGCTNCCAAGGCATCCTGTGTCCTCTGCTTTAGACACCTCTTCCTGCCTCTCTCCATTTGCACCCATCTCTGTGTTTGTCCACACCCCCCACAAGGAAGCATTGGGTTTAGATCCCCTGGCTTTGTTAATGCAGGATGATAGGCTAGGCATGATCNTCTCNGGAGCTCTAGAACACAGACTTGCCCTGTTAGGAAGGAGGCAGAGTAGTCAGTCATCCCGTGACACTGGTGAAGGTGCTCCTGGAACTTCTGCCATGTTAGTCCAAGTGAAAAGCTGGCTTCTGAGTGTGAAACCGGGTGCTTGGCTGACTGCTNGCCTGTGTTTGTGCAGTAGGACTAAGGCTTTTGTGTCTCAGGGTCTTTATTTNTAGAACACAGAGGAAATCACATTAACAATAATAAATCAGACTNAGACAAATACCACATGCTTCCTCTCATATGTGGCTTGTAGATTTTATAAAATGTGTACGTGTATGACATGTGACATTAAAGTAAAGGTGGGCTATTTGGATAAGGAAGGGGACCATTAGGAGGATGGGGTGCAGGAGCAGAGTACATCATATATATTATATAAATATATAAAAATGTCTTTATGAAACCTGTCATTTTCTATACATGAAAAACTAAAAATATAAATACTTTATGGGCCTACCTACAGAGATAAATCAGTTCACAAATGTGAGATACATAAGTTAGAATGTGCTTTGTAGCAGAAGGAACAAGCAAAAGGAACCCTACCTTTGTAGTGCTTTTGGATATGGTAGAAGTTGAACTTGGGTTTCAAGTTCAACTGAGTCAGCTCCCAGACTTGTGCTGTCACAGTAACAGCCCTGGTAGATGTAGGGATATACGCATATGAGAGCAGCCTGCCTCTTCTGAGGGGGTTGGACAACTCTGGTGGTGTCTCTAAGGAGACTTCAGTGTGG
Source organism: Neotoma lepida (assembly GCA_001675575.1). Taxonomy (NCBI): domain Eukaryota; kingdom Metazoa; phylum Chordata; class Mammalia; order Rodentia; family Cricetidae; genus Neotoma; species Neotoma lepida. The sequence goes on along the minus strand of LZPO01087700.1, from coordinate 29,619 downwards.
CCTTTGAGCTAAAGCATATATGTGGGAGTATTCGCTATAACAGGTCAAACACCGGCTTTGATGGCAGCAGTAGAAACAAACTCAGTATCCTCATTATTATTTCAAAATGCTGGGATGATACATGGTGCTTAGATAACCTGTAGATAAACAGGTCAGTCAAGATACTTTCAATATATGTCTGAGATATTTTATAATTCGGAGTGTATGTGTGTATCTGTCTGCCTACCCCCTCAGGCCCTGCCCCACATAACTATACTCTATCAAAGTCTGTACAGGGAGAATGATTCTGTTTTCTGTTTTCTGGGGGGGGGGGTTATTATAGACCTTTCCTGGCATAAGCAGAATTGACAGGATTAAGATCATATTTTTTTCACTTCTTCTAGGGTGAGGCTGGTCCAGCAGGGCCCCCTGGCTTACCTGGAAGTGTAAGTTACTCTGATTCTGATCTTATACCCTCTTCTGAATTCCCAAGGCAATGGGATTCCCTCTACACCTATACTCGTGTGTGTGTGCATGCACACACACAACACACACACCCCTCACCACTTAGTTATAATATGCTCTGATAAGTTCCCCATTAACTAGGGAGCTCTCCCTTGTTTTACTCACTTTATTCAATGAAAGCACAATTACCGTATATCAGAATGTATCACAGACACCAAGAGTACATATCCACCTGTTACATACAGGGAAGCTGAGATTTGGAGACAAAAGCCATTTGCTCAGGGTGGGCCACAGTATCATAACCCAAGCCTAGGATTCCTCTCCCACCTTCCACAGGCATTCTCAGTGTCTAGGGATTTTCAAGGCTATCTGATGACATTCTTAGCTTTTCAGTTGGTGGCCTATTAATATATTCCAATAGATTTTTGCCTAATAGTGGATAGAGTGTTGGATCAGGTACAGCAGTGAACCTGAATGGCTGTGAAGGGAGGAAAGATAATATGGTCCTGCATTGACAACATTCCACTTTCCCAGCATCACAAAGATGTAATCAGAACCCTGTAGCATATTTAGCATAGATGTAGCTTCTGTCTGGGAATCTTTAGTTTATAATAATAAATATAAGATGGCCACTTTTGTTATCAGTTATCTTATTCCTAAGAATTCTGCAATGGGCCTAGTTTTGGAATTATTTTTTATTTCAATATTTCTTCTGCTTTTTGTGATTTCTATTAGGGCAGTTGACAGAGACATTGCATATGGCTCCATTTACAAGTCCTGGCAGGACTGGAGACAAATTCCCCCTCTGGCTGGAACCAGGTTTTAGCTTTTTCTTTCTACCAGCACCAGTATCCTGGGGAAAATAAAATTTCTTGAGGGATTTGTTCATAGAGAGGGCACCAGTGTCTTTCTTTAGAATGTATTCTCTCCTGCCAGGATGGCTACGTTTATCTAAAAACTACGTGTACATTGTAGTGTTGCTTATAATGATGACAAATTACAAAATATCTACATGAATATAACACAGGATTAAGTAAGTCCTGGAACATCCATATGACAAAATCCAGTTTTATACAACACACACATAGGCATACATATCCTCACATACAGTTANACACCCNGTAGACATATAAACACATACAGACACATCCATGCACACACATGCATACAAATACACTCATGCACACCCGTACACACATACACACACTCTGTGGTCTTGAAATTTTATGGATGAACACACTGAATAGAACAAGCTAAGCTGGAAAAACCAGTTTGTGAATCATTGGTTGTTGAAGGATTGAGAGCGAAGGCTTCTTCCTTCTTCTGCATGGATGTCAGTTTCTGACCCTACACGGTCTTCTTGCTCAGATGCCTTCAGGAAGTTCATGTCTCTGTCCTTAAAGCATGGCAGAGGCAGATCACCACTTGTCACCGGCTGGTGATCATCNCTTGGTGATCTACTCTCAATAACGTACTCAGGTTTACTATTCATAAACTTCTTGCACAAAATGATGTCCTTCCACATCTTCATAGTTGTTTGTAAACATTCACGTAGGCTCTAATGTGTGAAGCAAAACATTGNTTTAACTGGGAGGAGTCTGGAACTGGAGACTTGAAGGGAAAGAGAGAAAGCTACATTTTACCTTTTGTGGAGAATCTTCGTTTTCTCAGCCTACTCATTTTGTNGCTTGGGCTTTGGCTCTGGGCCAACCACTGGCAGGCCACAGNCCTCACAGAGAACTTACAGGCTCCTAGAGGAAGGAAATTAAGGTACAAATAGGAAAAACAGCCAAATTATCCATATTTGTTGATGATATATTTTANATAAAACATCCCAAAGCTTCCACCAGAAGCCTCAGAAATGATTGATACTTTCAGCAAAGTGGCAGAATATAAAATCAAGTTACAAAAACCAGTAGCTTCTCTATTTATTGGCATCAAACATGCTAAGAAAGAGATCATGGCCATGTTCCATTCACAGTAGTCTAAAACAATTATCTAGGAATAAACCTAAACAAGGTGATGAAGGATCTATACAATGAAAGCTTTAAATATTTGAAGAAAGAGATGGAGCACAGAAACACTTCCTATGCTCATAGACTNGCAGAATTAATATTGTTTNATCATCTACCAATTTACAGATTCAATACAATCCCAATAAATATTCCCATGANCTTCTTCACAGAAATAAAATAGAAACCCTAAAATTCAGATGGATACACAGAAGGCCCCAGACAGCCAAAGAAGTCCTAAACAAAATGAACAATGCTGGAAGAATCACCATTCCAAATTGCAAGCTATATTACAGAGTTATAGTGGTAAAAGCAGCATGGTGCTGTCACAGAGCCAGACATGTAGATGAGTGGAACCAGACAGAAGCACCTACTATGGGAATGCACTCTAATCACAGTTGCAAAAAGTGCTNTCCAAGACCATCCAGTACAGTTGGTGTGTGTATTAAGAGGATGCAATGACCTAATTTATATTGGAGTACTAGAGGGAAAAGGACATCTATGGAGACAATCAGAGGAGTCCTGAAGACTNGGAGCAAGTTAAAGGAGGAACAGTGTTTCAGGCCAAAGGAATAGCGTTTGTGAAAGCATTGAGGGTAGACAGAGCAGGGACTCAGGGCAGCCAGGGTGGCGGTGAAGCTGGAGAGTCATTGAAATTCATGATGGTCTCCACTGGCCTCTGCACAAGCCAGTGTGCCCCNGTTGATAGACTCCTCTTCACCGCTGTTCCAGGCCAGCACAGGACAGGTGATAATATTGGGAAAAGGATGCAGTTACTGAATTCAGTGTCCTAGGCAGCCTTCCAGTTGCCTGCATGGAGTATTCCATTTTGGTTTCTAGGAGGTTTTATCCCCCTCTGACTGATGAGGGCAGAGAGGCTCAAAGAAGAGATCCAGAGTCATAGAAAGCGTAGGACCACAGGGCTTTTAAATCTGCCTATTGTACACCCCCTCATTAATGTGTGAGCATACATGCAGATCATTTAAAGAAAGCTGATTCTGTTGGACAGATTTCATGATAATAAAAGACACACGCAAAGCTGGACACACATATAATCCCAGTACCTGGAAGGTAGACACAGGAGGCTCAGGAGTTCAAGGTCATCCTTGGCTATTTAGAAAGTTTGAAGGCAGCTTAGACTACATGAGATCCTGTCTCAAAAACACAAACCAAAANAGATGCTTTTCTTTAGTGAGGGTGGCCACTAGTAGGTTGCCCATGCCTTAGTGGACAACTCTGCACCATGTACTTATGGGCAGCACTAATAATACTCAATGGGCCATTAAAAAAAGAGGACATGAAGCTAGGAGGAAGGGACATAAGATGGGAGCGTTTGGGGATAGTTGGAGGGAGGGAATGGATATGATCAAGATACACAACACACATATATACATATTTCAANGAATATATAAAAATACTAGCACCTCCCAGAAAAGACAAATATAAAAAAGGTACTTCAAGGCTGTGCTCTTTGGCTCGGCAAATCTCTTAGATGCAGCAGGATTTTAAAAATAAAATGGAAGGCTTCTTAGATTCTGAGCTTTCTAACCTGTGTGGTTTCCNTTTCAGCCATCTGTGTTCACACCACACCCGAGAATGCCAGTAAGTACCAGTGAGCCCTGGATGCAGCCTGTTGCTTCAGCTCATCTGGTGATGCTATGGGGTGGGGGATGAGGGGTGACCTTGGCAGTTGGAGTTTTCTGGATTCCATTTTCAGCCCTTCATGCTGGGTAGACAGCATCAGGGTTTCTAGAACTTGTCCCAGCAAACGTAGGGATAAATTATTACAAGAACCTGGTTCTCATGGCAGGCAGACATTCTAGGGACAGAGCCCAGTGGTCAAGAGCAAAGACCATACGCTCTTTGTGTAGAGTCCATTTTTGCTGTGGCCAGAACTGCTGGTTGCTTTGAGATGAGGGATATCTGAGCTGCCGGAACATTCTCTGTCAGTGTTGGCAGTGAAGAGACCAGTGATGGTCAATCCCCTGAAGCTGGGTTGCTCCATAGAGACAATTTCCAGAATATTCCATTCAGGCTGCTTGGGGAGTCAAGTTTCATTGGCTTCCTGCAGACACTGGGACANTTAACAGAAAGATAGAAATCTGCTCCCCGGCCTGCAGACTGAGCGCCCATTCCNTCCTTCCATGAAGTCTTCTGAAATATAAGTATTTTTCAGAATCTCTTTATGCCACTGGCAGCACTGAGGCCAGGAAATGTTATTTTGATGACACTACTACCGCCACCACCCACCACCACCCCACCTCACCCTCTTTTTAAGACAGGGTCTCACCCTGTAACCTTGGTTGATC
>LZPO01087698.1:9819-30165 GCA_001675575.1 Neotoma lepida | reverse complement strand
CCAGTGTTTATAGTGTTTATAGCTCCTCTGTCATCATCAGCAAATTAATAGCCTAACAAACTCAAATGCAAGCTTTCTTATTCACAACTACCATCTCCCACTGAATCTCATTCTTCTAACATAGAGGGGAAATGAAAATTACATCTACAAATCAACTTGTCAATTACATTTAGCAAATTGCTGACCACAAACTCTCTTACATAAACACACAAACATACACACACATATGTATGCAAACATGCATACACACATTCACACATAGGCATAAGCATGCACAGACACACAGCACACATGCCTACACACCTATGCTCACACAAACNTATGGTCGTACATACCTACTCACACACATACAACATAAATGCTTATTTATAAAAGCATGTGCANGAGGACTTCACACCTAGAGATTCTCTGTTTCCCATAAGTCAGNAGATAGTGACATAGTTTGTGTAACAAACATCAAGAAAACAATCTCTGAGCATCCTCCCAGCCGCATCACCCACACTATTTAATTCTCTACAAATGAGAATTTTCTGTGGCATTAAGTCATTCTCCTTATATATCAAATTATTTCTATTAAGTTGAGATAACTAAAACTCGGTATTCCAGCATTTCAGAAGCAATTTAGTAGGTAATTTGATGACATTGTGACCCTACAGAATTCTGAAATCTCAACCTCCAGTATATTAGAATGTGACCTTACTTAGAAATAGGGTTGTTTCAGGTATAATTAGTTAGGTTAACATCTTACTATGTGAGCTTAACCCAATTTGACTAGCATTGTTACACAAAGAGGAAAGATGCAGAAACAACATACAAAGAGAAGACAGCCGAGACACTAATGGAGTCAGATGGAAGCAATGCATCTGCAAGCCAAGGGACAGTAAGGATTGTCACCAAATACCAATAGCTACAAGAGGTAAAGAACCTTCTGCCCTGTAGGTGACAGCAGACTGCAGACTGCTTGATTTTGGACTCGGGGCCCCACAACCTTATGACAATATTTTTCTAAAAATCAAAGCCAAGCAATCAATGTTCTTTACCTCAGCAATATGAAACTAATCTAAGAAGTGAACTACTTAGTTCTTGAATACTATGATTATATAACTTTTCCAATGGTCCATTTACACTCAAACACCGGCTTAATATAAATTTTATTAACCTCTCACTTCTTACCAGCATCACCAATTGAAGGAAAAGCTGGTCTCACACCCAGCTTTCATAGAAATTTAAATAGCCCAAGACTTTTCTAAATTATAGCTTCCTTCCCGAAACACTTTGCTTTCTATTGCTGTGATAAACGCCATGACTGAAAGCAAGCTGGGGAGAAAAGGGTTTATTTTATCTTAGAGCTCACAGTCCATCAAGAAAGCTAAGTCAGGGCAGGAACTCAAGCAGAAGCAGAAGCAAGAACCACGGCTTGTTTCTAAGGCAAGAACTTACTGGCTTGCTTCCAAGGTACCTTTCTTATATCTCTCAGGACCACCTGTGCAGAGGTGGTTCCATCCACAGTAGGCTGGGCTCTCCCACATCAATAAACCACCAAGAAAATGCTACACAGATGTGCCTAAAGGCCAATCTGATGGATAAAACTCCCCAACTGAGGGTCCCTCCTCCAAAGTGACTCTAGTTTGTGTCAAGTTGACAGAAACTAACCAGTGTACCCCTCATCATGGGTCTACCATCATAACACCAATAAGCATATATCTGCCTTTGTAATTCAGGAAGTTTCAACAGCATATTCTCTGACTCAGTGGGCCAGTTAAATAAGAGACAGAAGAGTGACCACAGGATAAACAGGAGAGGCCTCTGTTTTCACCTTTGATTCCCATAGTCTTTCCTGAGAAGGCCATCGAAGTTTATCTCATGTTTTTCTAGCATCGCACCACACGTAGCACCAGTCAAACAGCATTAGATANTGTTTACATGAACATTATACCTTTGGCTCCAGGGCATCAACTGCCTTATATTTTCCCACTAGTCAGGAGAAAACAAAATTATAACTTGACAATAATCAAAATTGCATGCTGTCTCTATTAGGAGCAATGGAATAGATCAATGGTTGTCAGTTATCTATTCAGTTAGATAGATGGCCTTCTCCCTTAGAATGTCAGAATCAGAGACAGGTGGCTTTAACCACAGCACTCACTCAATGTAAAAACCTCCCTGTAAGAAATAAGTAAGTGGGCATAATAAATTAAGAATGACTGCTATAGTTTTCCAATGTGGTCATCACTTGATCCAGAAATAAGTTGCATGTGTGTATGTGTTTAGACAGGAAGAGTTTCTTAATAGAATTCGTTNGATGGTCCCATTTTTTCAGTCTTCTTTTTGTTTTGTTATGATATATACAATGTAAATCTAATTATTTTAGATGCTCAATTCNGTAGCCTTAATCACTTTCACATCGTTGTGAAGGTATCACCATTTATNCNTTCCATTGAAAACACGAACTCTTAACTTATTAAACAGTAGTATTCCATTTCTTCTTTCTGAATATGAGCCATTTTATAACATATGTCTGAAAGAATATTCAGCAGACATCTCAGAAGTATAAACTGAAGNCACNGNTGCTCCAAGGTATGGCTGAGGGGAAGGTTTTTATTGTAGATGTGAGGGGGATACAACCAGAGGCATCTGGAAGAGTCCAGAGCAGGGAGAGAAAACAGCATATGAACAGGACAGCAGACTGGACCAGACCACGAGAGGAGGAGTTGAGGGAGCAAGAGAAGACAAAGAGAGTGTGGGCAAAGGAGACCAAGAGAGGAAGAAAAAGAAAGAGCATNGCCAAAATGGNGGGGTTATNGGATAANGAGAAGCTAGGGGAGGGAAGCCTATGAGCTGGAGAANTTTAGAGCAGGNGGCAGGATGAGAACTGCTGAGAAGAGCCNGATGGCTCTGTAACAGATGTCTGTGATACTCAGAGCCTGGAGGCCCACATGGGCTTAGGTATGCCAATAGACACCACAGATAGCCATTTGTCCCGAGTTTCTTTTGGACCTGACATTAAAATATTATCTTACATCTNCTAAATATTTGCTCAGCATTTCAGCACGTTTTTGTGCCTCCCAACAAATGGCTGCCTAGGGACTGGACTAGCTTCACAGCCTTTGAGTCTGTGAAAAGTCACATTCTACTGTTTTGCCATCCATATCCTGATCCCTTTTAGTTCATTTCACTTCAGTCCTAGAACCTNGACCAATCTGTTCATCTTTGAATAAAGGANTAAGCTAGTACAAATCCTAAGAACTTTGGTTATAAAGGAATAAAATGGTTTGAATCCTGACTGGGACTNCAGGACATGCCGGACTTCCTGTATGCATGGTCCCNCAGCATGTGGTTCCTCTTGAAACANAGGCCTGTAATGTCTCTTTTNTTTTCCAAACATGACTTTGTTGTTGTTGTTCTCAATAGCCTTACAGTGCTATNTATCTCACTCTTATTATGGCTACTTTGAATGTGAGGGTTGGCTAGTTAGTGATACGAAGTTTATNCCTCAATAGATTTCACTTCAGTAAGTGTAAAGGACTCCAACGCTGTCAAATGTCACATTTTANATGCAAGGCTGTTGCAGAAAGCTCTTTGGACCATCTTTGCAAGTTAAGTTATCCAGTCTCAGCCATATTTTGAATTTCAAGACTATTCAGAAAGCCACTGAATTACTTGTTCTTCTAACCAGAGTAAAAGTATGCATGTCATCAGGGTCTGATGGCTCAACACTTTAGGGGCCTAATGTCTATGCAGTCCTTTTCAGTGACTAATCCAGACCTCATTTGCATTAATAGCCTTAACCCCAGTCACGGGTTTAATTTGTTTAAAACTATATTTAGGCCTTTGGGAGCCTCTATAATGAATTTCATTAAACAGAAAGATTATATAATGTACTCTTTTATGATTAATTAACTCTCTATAAAGATAGTAATTATAATTAAACTCATAATTTGGCTCNTGCGTCATTATCATAATAATTGATCAAGTCTTTCCACCCCACAAGCCTTCAAAAACTGCAATGCATGTGAAACAGAAACANNCCTAAATCATCAAAAGAAAGCAGGTTTCACGTAGATGTCACAATCCACTGTGCCTTTCCAGCCTTTTCAACTAATGGCCTCTTTCCTCACTATAACAATTTCTTCCCCCCCCTAAGCACTTTTATTACTGAAAAGATGACAATACATTTGTCTGTGACGTTCATATTTCAGACAGGAAAGACTGTATAGTTTAGGCATATCTGGTGGTTTTGCCTTTAAAACACAAGTTACTTCCTTCAGCTCTTCAAGCTTGTAGCTGTGGATCTGAGCCACAATATTAAATACATGGACACCATTCATCAGAGATTCCATGAAATAGACACTTTCAGGATCACAACTAACCTAAGACAGCNTAGGCATTGGACAAGGTGGAATACACTCCCTGCAAAAATGAGGAGGAAGACTTTTCCCATGCTGACTGCTCACTGATGATACCCAAACCAACACAAANGCCCACCAGGAATCATAATTAACCTCAACACACAGCCACATTCTGGATTTTCACATGACCTGTCCTAAAACATCATTGTTCTTCATAGCGTGCTCTTCTATCTGGGAGCGTACACAATGGCAGCTGTGAGGAAATGCTGCAGGCAAAATAAACAGCAGCATCATTATGGCTATTTTTAGCCCACAGGATGGAGTCAGCCCCAGCTGCTGGCTCTGCTCACACAGGCAAGCACTGAAGCATCAGCATTCCACAGCATACAGGAGCAGGCTGACTGCAATAACAATTCTGAAGCCTTCAGAAAATCCTGACTGAGCAAGGAATTCTCTCTGTAATTGCTATACTCAGGTAAAAGTTTTAAAGAAATAGAGGAAGATTTGGCATGAATGTTGCAGTTCTTCCATCCAAAACCATTTCCTTAGAAGTGGACTGAATGTATATATATTGTAGTTACTATAATTTCACTTTCTCAACTCATTTTCTAATTATTCACACACACACACACACACACACACACACACACACACACACACACACACATGCTTCTTGAAAACCTTTTTTTCCCAAAATGGGAAGAACAAATAAGTAAATTTTAAAATTTCACCATGAATTACTTATCTTACCCAAATGAATAGGTTCTGTTCTGTTTCTTTAAAATGAGTGAATTAATATAAACAATCTGGTTTTCCAACTAGTGCTGGATACCTTCTGCCTGTTCCTTGCCTCCTGGTTCTGCTCTGCCATTCCCACTGTATTCTGCAGGCTGCAGTCACAGATTTCCTTATGTTGGTGTGTCTGCTGCCTCTGCCTGGCCTAAGCCACCTTTCAAAGGCTCTGCTCAAGGATTTTCTTCTATGAGAAACCTTTTGTACTCTCCTACACAAAATTTCACTATGCAAATGTCATTCAAGCAAAAATCCATCTTCATCTTCACAGCTCTAATGCATACCACATCAGCCAAGAGGAGCTAAGGATATTATGTATTAGATGAATCAATGACTGAANGCCATCTTAGACATCCAGTTATCATCAGTTAGGCCAATCACATACCCATACAGCCATCACACATCACCTGACAGGCAGTTAGTTAACTCTAGTGGAGGTGGGAAAGCTAAAAAATGTAAAGATAGAGACCAACCTAACTCCATAGGAGAGCCTGGAACAGCATCAGTTTAATAAGAGGAAGATACCAGAAAGCAATTGCACTTGCTAGTTTTGCTTAGGGCTTTACAAAGATGTGCTCTATGATCTGACTTGTACTACGCAGGGTGAACCAAACAGAACTGCCTGACATGGATCAAGACTTTCAGGAATGTTTCATATACATGCCAGGAAGCAACAGCCAGGAAGGGCACCATCAAATCACAGAGATAATTTGTGAAAACNCCTATATTTGCAGTTCCCATGGTCTACAACTCATCACCATTCTCATCGGGCCATTACTGTACCAGTGTTTTAGGGCTTCCACTGCAATAAAGTCCATGACCAAAAGCACCATGGGAGGAAAGGGTTTATGCCATCTTCCAGCTTATAGTTCAGAGAAGTTACAGCAGGGAACCTGGAGACAAGAGCTGATGCCAGCGAGGAATGTTGCTTACTGCCTTGCTCCCTATGGCTTGCACAATCTGTTTCCTTATACAACTCAAGACCACCTTTCCAGGGGTGGCACCACCCACAGTGAACTGGGCCTATTGTGGAATATTTGTTTGCACTGTAAAAATGTGTATCTGCCTAAGGCATCTTCTGATTAATTTAATAAAGAACTCAGTGGCCAATAGCTAGGCAAGAGAGAATAGGTGGNACTTCTGGGCAGAGAGAGAGAGAGAGACACTGGGTGGAGGAATCTAGGGTGTGATTTTGCCAGCAGATTGGAGCAAGTCAGATGTGCCATGCTAAGAAGAGGTAACTGCACCACATGGCAGAATGTAGATTTTAAAAATATGGGTTAATTAAGTTATAAGAGCTAGTTGGGAAAAAGCCTAAGCTAAGGCCAAGCTGTTATAATTAATAAGTCTCCAGGTCATTATTTGTGGGCTGGAAGTCCAAAGAANGTCTGATAAGAAAGCTTGCTACATGGGCTTTTCCATATAAACCACTAATTAAGAAAATACACACAAGTTTGTTTACAGGTCAATCTGTAGGGGTATTTTTTCATTCGAGGTTCTCTCTTCACAAATGACTCTAGTATGTGTCAAACTGACATAAATAATAGGCAGTAAAACCACCTTAGGGGCATTTGGGGAGTTTGGGGGAATTTTTGTTTCTTTAATGGCTTTTTATCTCATAAAATAACTATGCCTATATATTTTTATACTGAAATGTATATTATAATCTATAACTTCCTTTTTTNTATCCTACTTAAATTACAATTTAGTTTCCATTAAAAAATAGAATTCGTTGTGTTTATATGTAATCTTTTCATGAAATTAAAGAGATGTTNCATAATATTTACTATAGAAAAGTTCATTTCACCCCTAAAAACAAGACCAAGAAAATGGAACCCAATTCACTGCCCACCTCCTTGCTTCCTCTCTACCTTCATGGTATCATGCTCCTGAGCTACCACAAACCACTGTCCCTGGAGGGTCCAACCAGAGTTTTACAAGAATGCTTTCATGTTGCAAGATTTGAAGCAAAGACTGATGCCTGAAATTTTGTCAGGTTTACTGAAATTTGTATAACATGGTGGTCTATTCGACCTCAGNAATCAAGGACATACCTAAATTCATCTTCTTAAAAAAATATGAGGGGGCTAGGCAAGGTGGTCAAGTGAGTGCAGGCACCTTGTTATCAAGCCTGATGACCTATGTTGGATCCCTGGGACCCACATGATGGAAGGATAGACTTAGCTCCACATGGTGCATTTGATGTACAGACATAATCACACACACACACACACACACACACACACACACACACACACACACACACACATATACAAATTAAATAAAACACTTTAGTAGATTTGAAAGAGTCCTTTTTTGTTTGTTTCTTGTTTTCCTTCATCTTTTGAAGCAGGATCTCACACTGTAACTGTGGCTGGCCTGGAACTCACTACATAACCCATNGCTTCAAATTCATGGTGGTCCTCCTGCCTCTGCCTCCTTNGTTCTGGGATTACAGACATCAGCTGTACATGTGGCTTTCCTTTCAGTTTTTTAATAGGTGCAAAAGATGGATCTATTACAATCCTGTGTTCTTAACACCATTGTCAGTGGCTCATGTCAAAAATTACAAACTCTCTAGAACGAGATGAATTACAGGATACAGCATAGAATATTGTTCCATTATTAGGTTATCAATTCAGCATATATAGCCAAAATCAAATTCATCAAGTTATTCTAGAAGTTTCATTTCATCATGGATAAATACCATACACACTTTTGACCAAGAACCCTGAAGAATAATTATTACACATATCAAAGTCTGATAATCAATTAGCAAGGTTAATAGGGGAAATAAAAATTTATCCATGGAAAATTCCTTCTGAGTTAATGAGAAGACTTTTCTTTTACTGTGATATCTGGAAAGTAATTGGCAGTCAAGGAGAAATGGTTGGTAATTTTCACAGCATTCTTATTTTCCTTTAATATTTGTTCTAATCTGTCTGTTTCTCTTTCAGGAATTCTCATGGTGCTTTGACTTATTTTTAAGACATGTTTGCTTTAAAGAAAATTTGCAAAAATTATGCAGATTCCCATGAACCACACATGCAATTCCCTTATCATAAATATATCAGCATGGTACACAACCCAGAAACAATCCTGTTNATTATTTACATAAGCAAATGACTTGTGCATGTTTTGTAAGTTGTATAAAATATATTTTTCTGTTTTAGCAGTTCATCCAGCATTCTACATTATACTCCATTGATGTGTTTCCTTATATTCTTCTTGGCTATTCCTTAGATTTTTATTGTTTTGAATATCTGTAATGGTTGATCTTGATTATCAACTTGATGAGATTTAGAATCACCATGGAAACATACCACTAAACTTGTTTGTGAGGGCATTTTAGAAGAAACCCATCCTCAGTATGTGCACCTTCCAATGGTTGGCTTGGAAAGAGGTTCAAGAAAAGATAAGTGCACACTTGTCTGCCTGCACTTCTTCCTGAGGGAGTGTGTCTAACACTGCTGCTGCCATCCTCTGCTGATGTCCAGACTCCAGCTCCTTCAGCATCCCAGTGTGCACTCAATATCGGTGACTCTCCAGGGATCTTCCAGGCTTGCAGCACTGGATTATGACTGCTGCAGCATATAATTGTGGACTATACAGCTATCAGCGGTTCTCTCTCTCCAGTTTTGGTAGGTAGCCATTGTTGGACTCCCCAGCCACCACCATTAAGTCAGCATAACAAATACTCATGAGTGCGTGTGTGTGTGTGTGTGTGTGTGTGTGTGTGTGTGTGTTCCCTTGATTCTGTTTCCCTGGACAACCCTATCCAAATTCAGATTTGGGTACCATGATGTGGAGCTGTTGTTGTAATAAACATGACTATGTGTTTCATAGGCACTTGGAACTGATTTGCAGAAAGAATAAGTTGTTTGGTACAGGAAAGTTCAAGATAGTTCAACATCTGGGTTTTGGGCACTCTTTCTTGTCATATTTTCAGGAGAGTTAACAGAAAACTATGAAAAACGATCAATTCAGTTAAAAAAAATACAAATTTAACTTAGCAGAAAAGGTGCATAAGAGCAGCCATAATTGTTTAAAAGATTCATGCTATTGAATAGAAATCAACAACTTATCCATTATTTCTGAACTCAGCCTCACTCGAATTTTCAGGACCTGAGCAGAATACAGCCAGATTCTTTGCTAGAATGTAACATGCGTGGCCTCTAGCCAAGTTTCCAATAGGCTTGTTCTTGTTCTCCTCTGGAACCATATAAGCCAGGTTTCCTACTGTCTACACTCCTGCTATCTTCCATGCTCTACACTCAGATGCTAGGAGAGGTGCTCCTCACTAAAGAAGACAACTGATGAAAATGCAAATGCATTTTAAAAGAGAAAGCCTGAAAAGAGAATATGTCACTGAAGGTGATCCATGCTCAAAAACAACTGNTTAGAGAAGTGTTCCCTCACAGCTGTGGCAGAATGGGTCCAAACAACAAGCTGGCAGCAGAATTTAACAGCATGATCTATGTGANACTGATTTTGCAAGCATGCAAAATGCAAGAGTGGCTTGGTTACATAGGCTTACACAAGGTCCCAGAAAGCTGTTCAAGCCAGACAGTGTGTAGAAGGGACAGGTCTTCTAAAAAGGAGCCCTGGGAGACCACTGAGGGAATCTTGGTGAAGCCCAAGTTGCAATGGAGATCCCAAATGTTGAAGATGCCAGAACTATGGGATGTCCACTAAAGAAAGCTTCAGGCATAGAATAGAGTTGGCTTAAGAGAAGCACTATGCAGAATTGGAGGGACGGGACTTCTTGAGCCACCATAAACCTAAGATGTCAGAAATGGAGCTACAGGCTTAGATGTTTGCCCTGTTGTGTTTTAATCTTCCCTCGCTGTTCTCCAACCCTCCAATTTTGGAGCAGGAATAGTTAGTTATTCTGTTCCATTATATATTGTGATTATGTAATGTGATTTTCTTTGGTTTACAGAGACTCACAATAGAGTTTGCCTTGAGACTAAAANGAGACTCTGAATTTGGGGCTTTTTAACAGTGTTAGAACTCCTAAGGCTTGGAGGGCTTATCTATAATTATAAACAAGACAAATGTATTTTACATATTGAGATGACCATGAGCCTTTAAGGATAAAGGATGGAAAGTTNTTGTTAAAAAATTACATGCTAAGTTGTCAAATTGACAAGGTTTGAGGAAGTTTCCAGAAAGGATTGTCTAAGGGGTGTAAGACCACCTTAAATTTGGGTATCACTGTCCCTAGAATGAAGTCCTAGACTAAATAAAAATGGAAAAAGAAGGAATCTAGCTGAGTGTCAGTATTCCCTTTTCTTAGTTTTCTGAATGCCCAGATATAAGCAAATTCCTGCCACCACTGCTACCTTCCCCACCTTGCTAGCCAGCATCATGCCTTCCCACCATTATGGAATGTATAGGCAAATCACCAATCAAAATAATCAAACCTTTTACTTTTTAAGATATATTTTATTTTTATTTATGTGTATGTGTGTTTCTGTGTATGTTCTCATGTATGTGGGTGCCTGTGAGGCTAGAAGAGAACATCAGATTGGTGTTGCAGTAGTGATTCATTTAACAGGGGTGTTGGGAACCAGACTTGTTCTGCAAAAGCAACAAGCTGAGCCATCTCTTCATTCATGAGACCTTGGGTATTTTAGGGAGCATTGATCAGGTATGCGGTAGAATGTCCTTCAGTTGAGATTCCCAGTGTTTTCCTCAAGACCGATGTGAAGTTTCAGGGTTTAAAAAGGAACCACAAAGATAAAATGCCATTCCTGTCACTTCATAGCAAGGATGCACACTGTCAACTTGACTTACTGCTGCTGATGTTAACCTTGCAGTCACACCAGCAGCTCCTGTCCTGCTCTGTGTCTTCGTCAGTCAGCAACTGACAGTGTCAGGTGTTTGTGGATTTTATCCATTCTACTGTATGTGCAGTGGCATCTCTTTGTTCTTTGTACACACAAATAATGTAAAGTTGTTTATGTGCTTAATAGAATAGATTTGAATAGATTTTTTTGCAGAGGCATCTGTGAAGATCTTTTGGCATTTTTAATTGGGTTTCTTGTTTATTAATTTGCATGTGTTAAAACATTTGGAGTCATGAAATATATAACTTTCCCACTCAATGTCTTCCCTTTTGATTTTCTTGACAGTATCATTCAAAAGCAACGTTGTAATTTTAATAATTCCTTACCAATTTTTCCCACAGAACTGGCTTTCAGAATTTTGTGTTAAAGCTAATATACAACTCAAAGTCACAAACGTTCTCCTAGAAGGTTTATAGTTTTATATTTCATGTCCAGGTCTATGATCCATTCAGAGTTAATTTTTGTAAGACTTGTGGCTTGGTGTAAAATTGTTCCATGTCACTTGCTGGGAAACCTATGAGAGTNGGACTGGAAGATGATGTGTCAGTGAGGGTGGTGAAAACGTAAGGAACTAAAGGCTTTGTCTTAGATAAAAGAATAAATGATGCCATCCTACTATGTTCACTGTGACGCATTTCATCTCTGTCTTCACAGCTCCTCCGGAGAAGCAAAGTGGACAAGCTTCTAAAAGTCCCTTTTGCAATTTCAGAGTTACTTTTGACCACCACCAACAACAACAAAATGTCATGACTGAACTACTAGTTCACAGGACTCTTTTAGAGGAGAAAAAAAATTAAACCACTTTTGAGAAACCCAAGATCCAGTACAAATAGGAATTACCAATGAACAGTTTTATGAATCATCCCCTTACTTTGTGGAGAACTTTTCAATGTATAAACATTCATTTTACAAANCACCAGCATGTCTACCTGTAGCCCACGGCTCTGACCAACATGCCCTGCAAAGCAACTTGAAAAGACTGACTCCACGAGTCCAGAGCTTCTCCCTGCTGCTCCACTTTCTTTCTCTGCAGAGGGCTACATNAAGCCATAAGGAAAAGATACATTTGCAGGTCTGCTCAAATCATAGCTTTAATGCTTGAGCTGAATAGTAGGCAAACTCCGATCTTGAACCTCCTGTAACACNCCATGTTCTGCCTGAAGAAGCCGGAAATTGTCCTTTGCTCCAGCTTCCACACCAAAAATTGAATGTCAGACACAAACTCGGACCACAAAACAACCGACTAAGCAGACATCAACCCCACATCAGCCAAGTCCTCTGCCAAGGAATACATGAAGGGGCTGGCTGCATGAGGCCACCTTAGTCCTGCAGATGAGAGCTTGGCAGCCAAAGACTGATCATTAAGTGAAAAGCTAGCCAGTTCTTATTTTTGTTTGAGTTTCCCAATTCTTTGACTTTTGTCTTCTTCCTGGGTTTTGCTCAGTCTCAGATTCCCTTTCAATAAAAACATGAAAGTGTAGTTCTTAGCCCACCTGTGTCCTCAATAGACTGCCAAATCAGTCTAGCTTTGAAATGAATTAACTAATGTTCCCAAAATGTAAAATATTTCTGTGCCTGCCCAAATTGAAATTGAAAGGAAAAAAAAAAGAAAAGAAAAGGAAAGAAAAATCTTTCAAATTGAAGATTTCAAATGCAAGATCTGATNCAGTACTCTCCTTCCACTGGCAAACCAAAAATTTTCAAGTATAAAATATTTAAAATACTTCCTAATAAGCAAAAGAAATGACTCTTTTCTGAAAGAGAAATACAGGCAAGTAATGACACAGCCAGTGTTGATATTTCCATTAGCTTGAAGTCACATTAAAGACATCTGTAATTAATTGGAAATATATTTTGCACACAAAAGATTTAGCAAGAACACCATGTGCACATTACATTCTAATTTTGTTGACCTGGGCCTTCCTATGTCTGGAAACAACTTCTGTAATGAATATCTAACCTTTGCTATGTGAAATGAGGGACTAAATGAAGCTCACATTTAAATGTAACTGAAAATGTGTCAAGTGAGTTGTAAGTGAATAAAGCATGTCAGAATGATTATTTTCTAAAGGTGACAGACACTGTGGCTGTATTTTCAGGTATGTGGAGAAGCTATTAAAATTCTAGCAAGGTCTATCAGGTTCAGAGAATGACACTGGAAATTTATTACAGGTGCCAAATTCACTCGTATTCTGAAGTGTGTTAATGTTTCCCACTGCAGACTCCTATAAAATTCATTTTAAGCTCTTTGGGGGAAATGTGTTTATGAAAATCACAGAGCCTCCAAAGGGGAAATGGAAGAGTGAATGAGTCTATGCATATCTTCATGTATGCAAATTGCCATATTATCCAATGATAGATTCCAAATTCTAGGATAGGCTTATCCATATGCCTCACCTTCCAAGGGGTCATATACAAAATGTATTCATCAAACCTCAACAAACACCTTAGAATTCATGTGTATGTGTGTGTGCATGTGTGTGATGGTCAGAGGTTGACTTTGGGGACCTACCTGTATTTGCTTACCCATCTTATTTATTTGAGATAAGATCTCTCAACTAAACCCAGAGCTCACCAGTTCAGCTAAGCTGGCTGGCCAATAAGCCCCAACTATCCCCCTGTGCAGTGATACATTGTGTCCCCCAAAATATTGTGTACCCTAATGAAACTTATCTGGGGTCAGAGAAGAGAACAGCCACTAGATAGACATAGAGGTCAGACAGTGGTGGCATACACACCTTTTATCCTATCACTAGGAAGGCCACACTGGAAACAGAGCCAGGTGTGGTGATACACACCTTTAATCCCAGGACTTGAGATCTATGTCTTGCTTGGGAAAGACACATGCCTTTAATCCCAGGAAGTAATGGCAGGAAGCAGAAAGGTATGTAAGACATGAGAACCAGGAACTAGAGCCCTTGTAAGCTTTGAGGCTTTGAGCAGCAGTTGAGCTGAGATTCATTCGGATGAGGACTCAGAAGCCTGCAGTCTAAGGAAACAAGATCAGCTGAGGAGTTGACAAGGTGAGGTTGGCTGTGGCTTGTTCTGTCTCTCTGATCTTTCAGTATTTACCCCAATACCTGGCTCCATGTTTTTTTATTAATAAGACCTTTTAAGATTCATGTTACACCCCTGTCTTTGTTTTACCTCTAGAAAGCTAGGATTATGGGCTCAAGCTGCTGTATGCTGTTTTTAGTTCTTATTGGTTGGTTGGTTGCTTGCTTGTGTTATGTGCATTTGGAGCATCCAAATTCAGGTCTTCTGCTTAAGATTCAAGCACTTCACCAATTGAGCCATGGTCCCAGCCCCTAGTCTTTCTTTTTACTGTGCTACCTCCATGACCTCATTTGCTCTTAGAAGAATAAACTTCCAAACACCTCTTTTATTTAACCATTGTGAAATACTCTGAAACAATCAAACCCTCCATAAAACCAGTGTGACAGAGAAGGAAACTGTGAATAAATGNATTTTTTTTCCATTTACTCAAAAGGCAGATGTAGTTGTGAAATGTAAGACATCAAATGGCAATGTTAAGATCGAGGTTATGTAATGCATACATGTATTGAATGTTGCATTTTCCCGTTAATATATACAACATATGGGGGGGTGGTCATAGGTCGGTTTGAAAAGTAAATTTAAACCAGGCAGGATGACATACACCTGTAATCCAAGCACTTGGTGGCAGAATCAGAGGGATTCCAAGTTCTAGGCCAGCCTGGACTATACAGTTAAGGTCCTTTCTCAACCAGAAACAAACCAAAACAGAACTTAAGGATATACAATTATAGTTCAACTTATTCCTCAGCCTCAATTTTATAGAATACCTAAATGATCATCACTGTTCATTCAAGCAAATAAACATAATGTAACAATTTAGCAACATGCGAGGGATCCCTCTCAGGAGGACTCGCTAAAGGGCTTAGATTAAGGGCATTATTACACAGCTCCTGGAGTGGAGCAGCCTTGGAGAAATGTGTGAGGAGGTGTTCTTCTCTTGGATCTCAGAGGTTTCATCACTACTCCTAATCATTGGGGTAGCTAATTCCCTCTAAAAATGATATCATAAACTTACAACCTCTAGATGTTCCTGAATTTTACAAGACGCCATTTTAATCAGATCTCACTAACTCTGAGCTCACTTTTAAGGTTCCGACCCTTCCCAGTACTTCTCTCACCTAATAGTTAAGTCTTTTTCCAATTCTCGCTAGACTTTAATCCACCTGCTTCTACCCGAGTTACATTCACTCCTCCAGCTTTGTAAAAATAGTGCCAAAGATGCAGTAAGCAATCGAAAAGAAGTTGATATAATCAAATGCATAGTGTACATCATTAATACAAAGATGTGCCTTTAAAAATAAGAGTATCTCCCAGAAAAGGCAGAATTATCTGTTGAGGAAGGTAGACTGGGGAAAGACGGACTATTTTCTGAGCGCTCCAGGCTTTCTTTCCAAGTTTACCAGACAATTTACAATCTAAAGGAGGTGACAAATAGTATTCAATTGCTGGTAATAACTACATTAAGGGGCTTGAATCTGAGTAGTTGAAGGACTCCCCCTCACCCCTACACACAAACACACCACCTTATCTTCTCTCTTGCCCTAGGTATGTGACCAGTGTCAAAAAATACAACAAGGCATCCACTGATTGTTCACCCCCAGCTTGTGTGCCTCTAACAGCATCACTTCTGATGACCTCTTTTTAGCCTCATTCATATTCTTCTTGGTGTGCTCTGCTAGATTTTCAAAGAAAGAAACCTATTCAGAAAGAATATACCTGCTGTTTGAAGTTCATAGTGTATTGTTGACAGATGACAAAATGAAACATGAACTCTTCAATTCCTCTCTCGCTTTTGTCCTCACATTCAAGAGAAAAGATATTTAGACTGAAGTTCGTAGAATAAACACTGGCTATATGGGCATTGAAGCCCCAGATGAGGGAAGAGGTTCTGAAACAGCATCCATGGGCTATAAACAAGTTCACATCTCTTGACCTGAAGATTATGTTTCAGGTTACCGAGCAAACTTCTACTTGAGTTGACAAATTCCTGTGAGTAATTGTTAGAAAACTGCAGAAGAGAAAGCTGCTACATCACTGGAGATGGTAAATGCGATTTTCATATAAGGGGTGAGCTACACTGTGTACAGATTCAATTCCCACAACTACAACTGAAAAATAGTATGACTTTCTTAGAAAGACTTGTGACCAGCAGATCTATACATGAGGATAATAATGTATTATATTGAACACCATTTTTGACAAATCTGTTTGGTAGTTGTTTTTAATTAATAACATAGTTTAAGGTAGGGGAGTCTTTTAAGTATATAGATGATAGGATTTTAAGACAAAATTTAGGTTGTGTGTGTCCAAAATAAAATTAAATTAAATTCTAAAAGAAGTACACCTCTGGCAAATAAAATTTAAATTGTATTTGGAATTTAAATGTGTAGTCTCACCAAGCCCCAATGTCTTTTTTTACATGTTCTTACAAGCTACGGCTCTTCCAACNTGTACTTAAATATATAGGCTCTGTATTGAAGAGGAGGACTTCACACTTTCATTCTTATGTTTCTCATTCTTACACTTGTCATGTTCTAGTCTTCTTTCAAGTCCTTAGAAACATCAAGTTCACTCTCCTAATTTCTCCAACTCTTCCTTTCTTTATTCCACATAAAATGTTCTGTGTCTGGCTTTTCACTTGGCTAGATCCATCTCAATCCTCAAGTTTCACCTTAAAATACTCCTCCTTGAAGAGGTTTCCTTGACAACCCTCCCTAAAGCAGACTCCCTGTCTATGCCTCTCTTTCATCCAGTCCCTTCATCTCTAGATGACCAACCTGGTTATTTCCTTCTTAGCATCCTCCTCAATTTGGAATTATTTTACCTATTCACAGGTGTTATTTTCAGTCCAGACTATAAATTCTTGTAGACAGAGGAAGAAAGTTTGTTTGTGCTCCCCTGGGGAGGGAAGACACCATCATAAACATTAAGGGCAAAGGCTCATAGTTCACAACCTAGGTGAAAATGATATTTTGCTAATTCATAGTGTGTTGCCCCTAGTTTCTTTGGCTTCAATGACTTCTTGGGAAATAAGAAAGAAATCTGTCCCTTTCTCAAAAGTTTTTAGACAAATAACAGATAAAGGTTCTTAGCATATAGTCACTTCATGATAAATGATAGTTGTTGTTTTAGTTCCTAGCATACAATAAGTGCTGAGTAAGTATTTGTTAAATGAATGGCTTCTTCAAACAGTGGGCTGTTTGAGAAATGTCAAAACAAACTGGAGATAATCTATCAGATTATGAACTGATCATTACCTGGAAGAGATTTATGACCTCAGATACATGGTCATTACTATTCATAATCTATTCATCTATTCTAGGTTGACTTCCTAAATGGCTTTTCTAACTATCCATCACTTTATCTAAAGCCTCAAAGGACTACCCCAGAGCCTTTAGCTTAGAGTACACCAAAATAATAAAAATATTTTGATGGTCATGTACATCAGATTCCCTTCCCTCCACCTCTCAATTCAACTCTACTTTCACCTCCTTTTAAGCAACTTATGAAGAAAGGGTCTTCTCATTTTCTTTAAATACCAGGGCTAATTCTTCCCAAGGGTATTAATTGTGGTTTCTATTGCTGTAATAAAATATCATTACCAAAAGCAATGTGAGAAATAGAGGCTTACAATTCTAATGTCATACACCATCACTGAGGGAAGTCAGGGAAAGAACTCAAGGCAGGAACTGAAGCAGAAGCCAGGGAGGAATGCTGCTCATGGGCTTGTTCCTCCTGACTTGCTCATGCTGCTTTCTTCTACAAATCAGAACTACCGGCCCAGGGATGGAACTGCACAGAGTCAGTCAGGCCCTCCAACATAAATCATTAATCGAGAAAATTACCCCTCAGGTTTTCCCACAGTCTCATTTGGTGCCAGCACTTTCTAAGTTGAGGTTCCCTTCTTTAAAATGACTCTAGCTTGTATAAAGTTGACAAGAAAACTAACTAGGACAATTGACCCTTTGTCAAGTTAACACACAACACATTACTGTTAAACCATAACCTCTCCTTTCTTGTTCATCCCCCAAAGTTTCATATNAATATTAATATCACAATATGAAACATCCTAACTTTTAAAAGTCCTTAAGAGTTTCAACACTTTAAAAGTTCAATCTCTTTAAAACATCCCGAAACTCAAAGCCTCTCTAAAATATCAAAAACCAGTCTAAAATTCCAAAGTCTCTTGACTGTGGAATTCTATTTAAAAAGTCAAAAAACAAATACATTCTAACTTAAAGAAAGAATAATTGAACACAGTCACAATAAAATCAAAGCAAAATAAATCTTCAACAGTGTTTAAAGGTCAGTACTTGATGTCTATAACCTGATAATGATCCTCTGGTCTCCCAAGGGCCTGGGCTAGTTCTCTAACTGTCCTCTGCAAAATATAGAGCTGTCTTCTAGGCTCATGCTGGCACCACTCCAATCTCCAGCTGTCCTTGACTCTCACACCATAGTACTGGCAAATCAAAAATGCTGGGGTCCCAAAAAGCCAGCTCATGCACCAGGGACAGATCCTGGTCCCATTGCTAAGAGTCCCACAAGCAGACCAAGCTACACAACTGTCACCCACATGCAGNGGGCCTAAGCAGGTCCCATGCAGGTTCCCTAGCTGTAGGTCTAGAGTCTGTGAGCTCCCACAAGCTCAGGTCAGTTGTCTCTGTTNTCAACGATCTTGACTCACCCCTCCCCCTTGCTTATAGAATCCCTCCTCTCTCTCTTCAACTGGACTCCTGGAGCTCTGCCCAGTGCTTGGCTGTGGATTTCTGCATCTNCTTCCATCAGTTACTGGATGAAGGTTATAAGTCTCACCCTTTCTGAGGAGTAGATGGGGATGTAGAAAGGAGGTGGGAGGAGGAAACAGAAGGAGAGGAGGGAGGGGAAACAATGGCTGGTATGTAAAATAAATTTTAAAAATCTCATAATTAAAAAAAAATGCTGGTGTCTGCACTGCAACTGGGCTGCACCTTTACCAATAACCTTTTGAAGGCTCTCCATGAGACTGATGTGGCCACATGGTGCCATATCTCTGCTTCTCTCCATGACCCCTTCAGTCCTGAGGCTTCTATTACAACTGAGGCTATACCTTTACCAATGGCCTCTTCTGGCCTCTAATGGTGTCAAGCCTCAGCTTCTCTCCATGACCTCTTCATGCTTTCAAAACAGTACCACCTAGTGATGCTTACACATTATCAAGTTCAGCTGCCACCTATGGAATGTAGCTTTGTGTGTTGACTCTGAGGAAACACTTCCCAGAAGATTTCATCTCAACAACATTGGTCTCTTCTTAGTCACAGATGATTCTTCAGTCCTACCTGTCTAGTGTTAATTGTAACAGCTAAGTCTTCACTTTAGTGGTTCTAGGCTCTTGTTAATCATATTTGATTCTTCAGCCCCAGCCGGCCAAAACCACAGATTCTTAATTCAAAATATTGAACAGCCTCAATAGAGCCTTTAGGGGGCTCTTAAACTTTCCTCTAAACTTCACAAGCCAAACCTCCATCATCTTCACTGCTCTTGGCGTTAATCATCTAAGTTTCCACAACAGTTCATTACCTCTTAACACTCAATGTCTTTTCTAGCACAAAGTTCCAAATGTCATTCAAACGTTCCCAAAACCACATGGTCAGCAACACTTTTGGTCTGGTATCAATTTCTGTCTTAGTTAGGGTTTCTATTGCTGTAATAAAACACCATTACCNAAAGCAATGTAGGNAATAAGGGGGTTATTTCAGATTACAAATCTCAGGTCACACTCCATCACTAAGAGAATTCAGGAGAGGAACTCAAGCAAGAACTGACAGAGGCCGTGGGCNAATGTTGCTTACTGACTTGCCCCTCCTTGATTGCACACCCTGTCTTCTTATACAACTCAGAACAACCTGTCCANGCATAGCACCAGTGGTCTGGGTCCCCCTACATCAATCATAAATCAAAAAGAAAAAAACAAGTCCCAATAGCTTGCCTACAACCTGGTAGGAACATTTCCTCAATTGAGGTTCCCCCTTCTCAAATGACTCCAACTTGTGTTAAGCTGACACAAAAAAAACTAACCAGGGTATTATGCTTTTTCATTTTTATCAGCATTATTTTTGAGAACAAAAGGCCCAAAATAACTCAGTGCTCATTAGCCTGCATTGTGATATATTCATACACACAGCCATAGGAATGAATGGACCCAGGGTGAGAGGCTGTGTCCCTATGTAACTACAGTGTCTGCAAGGGTGCTGCATCCATGTAAAAAGTCTCTCTCTCTCTCTCTCTCTCTCTCTCTCTCTCTCTCTCTCTCTCTC
>LZPO01087697.1:51773-64196 GCA_001675575.1 Neotoma lepida | reverse complement strand
GTCTTAGTGAGAAAAGATAAATGATTTATGACTTATAAGATTTATAAGCTTATTAGATTTTATTGTTCTGATTTTTTTATTGATTGAGAATTTAACACATGCATGTAATGTGCTCTGTTCTAATTTGACTATCATATATTTATAAATTACTTTTGCATATGGAGCAATTACAGAGAAGGCTAGAGGTGTTATGCAAAGATGACACAAAAGCAACATTTAGGGTAGTATTGTCTGCTAGATTGCTCTGCAGTGAGGAAAATATTCTAGATCTGTGCTGTCCAGAGCCTAACAACCACCCCACATGCCTATTGAGTACATGCAGTATAACGAGTTCAGCTAAGAATGGATTTTTTTCTAATGAACAAGAATAAAAATTCCTATTGCTTTTCAAGGCCAGCACAGACTTACATGCTTGTGACAAAATGATATTGAGTGAACATGCTTTTCTGTTTATGGAGAAGGTGATTTTAACCTATTGATTTAAATTTAGGGAGCCACATGGACAGAGTGTCTACTGCACTGGACATTGCTTTTCTGTAATGAATTGGCCTAGAACATAGGGAAAAGAATGAGTAGATCTGGTTTTTGTTTTTCAAGATTTATTTATTTGTTATTTTTATGTGTGTGTGTGTGTCTGCATGAGTTTCTGTGCACCATGTTCATGTAGGAGCCCGTCTGTTGGAGGCCAGAAGAGGGCATCAGGTCCCCTGGAGCTGCAGTTACAGACATTGTTAGCTGTGTTGGGAACAAAACCTGGGTCCTCTGCAAGAGCACTAATCACCCTTCACCACTGAGCTATCTCTCCAGCCCTAAAAAGTCTGGTTTGGTGTTAGAAGTCTAAACTGAACAAAATCTGAGAGCATTAGTCCCACTGAACTTNGGCTCCTTACCAGACTCCTAAGAGAAGCTAGTTTATTTTCAAAGTCCAATGTGTGGACTTTCCTGTGTGTAGACTTCAGAGATGTATATAATTTAGGTACTAACAAACACTACCACTCCAGAGTGTAGACTTTTCTTTGTTTATATGTTTGATTGTTATCATTTTTAAATATTCTGATTATAGAACTTATTCAGATCTTTGTATGAAAAGAGTTCTGGATAGGGTAAATGCTACCCAAGCATTACAGACAAGATTCTGATGTGTCAAGTAAGTGACTAGCACACTTACCAAATTTACTTTTATTTTATTTGCTGTATGTTTTTCTTTTTTAGAGAGAGTCTTGCTATGTAAGCTTTTAACTCATGGCAACATTCTTATCTGTCTCCCAAGTAGTAGGATTACAGACATAAGACACTATGCTCAGTTCTAATGTTGCTTTTTATTAGCAATGCATGAGTAATAATGAGTAGAGTGACATGAAGAACTGCCCTGGAGTGACCACTTAAAATAAACAGAAAAATATTTCCCTTCCTGGTCCCTATACTGCAGCTTATGCTTTAAAAGCTATTTTTCTCCAGGTCAAATTTAATATATTTAAGAGCTTTAAAAAGTACATACTCTCTTTTCTTCACTAGGAAAAAAAAACAATTCTTAGTTCTTCTTAACTAGGATTATTAGATTGTATAGCATTTAAGATAATATACTTATTATACTCTAATGGGAGAATAATGTTTTAGAAATAATGAAATTATGGCAGAAGCATTTAGACATAATTATATAGCCAGAATGAAATTTTCAATTAGGCTTTCATTATATTGCAATTAACTCTGCATTTGAACACTAACATTAGTATGGCTGGTTTTACTTGTTTCTTTCTCTGTAAAAATAGTAATTTTTTTTGTTCATATTAGTTTGAGGAGGTGCCTGAAAGATTAAATTAAAATATCAGTGATTTTGAAAACAAGAACAAAATGTAAAAGAAAACATACTTCAAATTATTCTATTAATTTTGTGTTGTATGAATTATCTGTTGCTGTTTGACAAGTTCTCTAAGACTTCATTGCTCAATGCTGGGTGGTGGTGGCACACACCTTTAATCCCAGCACTCAGAGGCAGAGGCAGGTAGATCTCTGTGAGTTCAAGGCCGGCCTGGTCTGCAGAGTGAGTTCCAGGACAACCAGGACTGTGACACAGAGAAACCTTGTCTGGAAAAAACATAAATAAATAAATAAATAAATAAATAAATAAATAAATAAATAAATAAATAAACAAACAAAAAAACCTTCATTGGTTAAAGCACTTATAATCACATGACTTGTAAAGCTGACTATATCACTTACCTCTCTCATCACTGTGACAAAATGTCTGACAGGACATTGTAACCCAGAAGGGGTTTATCTGGTTTCAGAAGTTTCAGTCCACTGTGGCACAGAGGATTGATGGAGTTTGTGGGAGNAGGGGCACAGTCTTGATAATTATTATGGTCCAGCNTTAATAATCTTCTTCCCAGGGGCCCAGAAGAGAATGGTGCAAATTATTTTCAGAAAAAGAATCTAAGTACACCGAGCTCTTTTGTCCACTTTATTCCTCTCGGATAAAATTCTATCTACACAGCTTCAGTTCTGTTCTTGTACCCAGCTCCTTTTTTGCCTGATTTCTCTCTACATTTATCTGCTGTCCCCTCTAAGTTCTATCTTAATTCTCTCATCTTAGTTCTGCCCTATCTAGGTTCTCATCCATCTAGTTCTTTCCCATCTTAGCTCCTTTCCCATCTCCTTCTTTCTCATCTTGTTCTTCCTCATCTTGTTCTTCCTCATCTGGTTCTTCCTCATCTTCCATCTCATTCCTCATACTATCTTCTAGCCTTTCAATCTACTTCTTCTCCATCTCAGTTCATTCCTCTCCAGTTCTTACTCATCTTGTTCTTCCATTCTCTTTTCTCTTCTCCGTCTAGTTCTCTTAAGTCTCTGAGGTTTACAGTTATATACCCATGCAATAGCAATGTTATGGTTAAAGCAAGATTTAAGGCTTGAATTNCCTCAGGGTCAATAAGATCCACACAAAAGAGCAGTAATTGCCAGCCATCATCTGCAACCCAAAAGGGAAGGGGAATAGAATGAACTGAAAGCTAAATTTGGTTAATATCTGAGCAAGGAGTATTTCATTTCATGTGCTCAATTATATTCTTAGAAGTGGTTAGTTAAAGTGTTAGGAGTCTATCAGTGGCGAGTGAAAATAAAACTGCCTTATTTTCCTTTGGCCCCTTATCTGTCCAAGCTATCTTGGCTACTAGTTTCTGGCAGGGCAAGGGAGTGTTCGGTGGCTGGGCAACCTGAGTCAGCTTGATATACCTGTAAGTAGCAACCCTTTAGTTCTGACTTAATAGTTAAAGATAGATCTAAAACTAGAGATAAGACTTTGGAAAGGGAGAGAGTTAAGCTTAATTAGCACATCTGCCAGGCCTTCTCAAACAGATAGTCTGGATGCTTAAGTCTGTTCTTAGAGAGTACAAAGGTGTCTCTGATAAGATACTTTCGCCATCTGGGGATGGTCCTGGCTGGATGCCACTAATGACAGTAATGACAGAAAGGGCAGAAATTAGGGGTCCTGGCTGCACTACTGCTCAGAAGCTTATCTAAATATTCCATTAGTAGCGGGGAAATTGTGCCCAATGAATGATGGAAAAGCTACAATACGCACACGAGAAATTCATAGTAGGAAACAGCTAATAATCAAAAGCCAATGTCACCAAGACTCCTTGAGCCTCAGCTTGACCTCTGGAAGGCCCTTGGATTCTTCCAGAGCTTGACATAATCAGCTGAAATCCTACTTCATATATTTTTGCAGCTGGCAGCAGCACACAGTCCTTACATCTCACAGTACGAAAGGAAGGGCCCAAGGATAATACACCCTCATGGACCCTCCCTATGTGACTTACTTCCCACCTCTTAATGTTCTGTAGTCTCTCAAAGTAGCACCACAAGCTGGAGAAAAAGTTCAAATGGTGAACTGTAAAGGACACGTTGTATTCAAGTGACAACAGTGAGGATTCCAGAGTAGCTTAACGGAATGATGTTCACTCAGGCCTTGCCTGAGTCTTAGTCAGGCTGTCAGTCAGTCAATACTGTGATCATCTATAAGTAGAACCTGAGCCTTTCCAATGTGACTGTTAACAAGAAGACTCAGTTCCTTCTGGCTACAGAAAATGTGATCTCCGTATATGGGCCTCTCTGCCACACATGACCTGGACAGGGATGAAAGCAACAGACATTCTAAAGTGGGAGGGGAAACTCTAGAGGCCTCCACCCTAGACAAAGAACTACAGGCAACTAAGGGATACTGAGAGGACAAGAAATCGTCTTCCTCAGGGAAGAACACACCAAATGGTTATCCAAGACCAAATGATCAGCTCTGAAAACACACATACAAGTAACATTATACAGACTGAGCAGGTTGTGTGTATATATTTAGGAATGTGTGTGTCTGTGTGCACATGTGTGCATGTGCATGCATGTGTATGTGTGTGTGTGTGTGTGTGTGTACATGTATATGTATACACTCACCTTTAATGCAGATGGCACTATCCAATGGGCTGGATGCCCACACTAAATAAAAAAGAGAAAGCCTGCTGAGTGTGAGCATTCTCCTTCTTTCTGCTTCCCAGTCCTCCCAGATGTGAGCAAGAAGCCTCATGTTCTTGTGACCACAGTCAAGAGATGCCCCTGCTGCCATACCTTCCCTACCACAATAGATCCTCAAAACATGAGCCAAAAAAAAACTGATCACAGCACTGAGTAAAGTACAAATTCAGTTGTTTACTGTCTTGATGGGTCAGTCTTGATTATATTATGGCCTAAGCTATACTTTGAATCTGCAAAGAACTTACTTTCTGAGATTTGGAGCCAAACCTCAGATCTGAGCTATATCTGTTTGTTTCTTCCAGATGTTCTGAGGTTTGTCATACCAGAGTTATAATATTGTCTGATTCCTTTATTCCCACTAAGAAAAAATATACCTTTGGGAAATCAAAAGTCACACAGAAAAAAAAGGTATGCTGCCCTCTGTATTCTAAGATTTCTATAAGATTCTTCATGAATGAAAGCTCAAGAAAACTCAGTGTGTCTCATTTCTTAAGAAAAGGGTCAGAGACTGTGATAGTGGGTGCCCTGTGTATTTGTGCTAACAGACATGGGCATCTGTGTGGAATAACTCTTACCCCTATATTTTCCCTAAGTGTCTCATGTAATTCACCGAAGTTCACATTTTTAGCTGGAACCTAGGGCTGTCCGTGATCCAGACATGTGTAGTGTCTGATCACCATGCCACTGAGATAACTAATAGCCTTCTCAAACCCATAATGTCTAAAGCTAAATGTTGCCTTCAGAGTCATGGCAAAGAAGGGAAGCAATGAGGTGAGCACAAAGACCCTGACACCAAACCCAAGGGCANCACAGAAGAAAGGGGAATGTAGGAGGGAGAGCAGGATGTGGGAGAGAGAGAGGAGAGGAAGATGAACAATAATTTATAAAGTACAATCCTCCCAGGACCTTGTAATTCTTACTTTATAAATAAAGAAATTGAGACTTAGAGAGTAAATAAATTGCCTAAAACACATCACTAACTAAGGGCTTTCTTCCCACATATATTTTCTAATAATCATCACTCTTCTAGCCTTAGAGACATGACACTAGGGTATGCACAGGCCAGACCTCAGACATGGGGTCCTGATTTAGACCTTTGAACATGTCTGTACCCCTTGTGCATCATCTCAAGTATCTTGAGCTTAATCCAGATTCTGCCATCAGTTATTGAGAGGTTCTGGAGACACTGTATACAATTAACTGGACCATAATGCATAGAGAGTGGTAGTTACTACTCTGAGAATAATTGGTAGATTAGCAAATGAGTAGTTATAGAAAGGCCTTAAAGTCATAACATACTACATAATTGACAAACATCGTTGTTAGCAGCCTAAGTAGTTACGGAAAATGCTTCATGTAGGCATCCATGTTTCCCATCTCCTTCTTCTCGTATTCGTTTTGCTTTTTTGAATAGCAGTCAAAAAAAAGTAGAAAGTGATTCCCATCCCTATTTTTACCAGCTGTACACCTTTGGACAAGAGACCTCCCTTCTGCGAGCCTTTGTTCTTCAAAGCATTGTCTGTGAACCTACAACATAGTATTCACCTGGGAGCTTGTTAGAAATGCAAGCTCTAGGCCCATGCCAGACCCACTGATTTGTTCCCACATACAAAGGCCTGAATGTGCACCAGTAGTCCTAGAACTGCAGAGACAGATAGAGGAGATCCCCAGAGCTCACTGGCCAGCCAGCCTAGCCAAATTTGCCTGGAATACATGAAGTTCTGGGTTTGACCCCTGGTAATACACACATACCCATGGAAAGCAACTGAGAAAAATACCCAACATCCACCTCTAGTGTCCATATGCACGTGAACATACACACACATGCATACACATATCCACATACACATACATATACAGAAGTCCCCAGGTGACTCATGGACATGCTGAATTTTGAAAAACCCAGCTCTTAAGGTCAACTACCTCAGCTGGTAAATGTGATCATCCAAACAGCTGACCTAGTACCAGTGAAGCATTGTTCTTTACACCTGCTCCATTCCTGCAGTAACAGTAACCTGGAACCTCTGGGGAAGATCCAAATGTTCCTGTGCTACAAGACGCAGGTGAGGATCTGGCTTTAGGCAGCCCTGGAATGCAATGGTGCCAATGAGAAACAGATTCAGAGATAAATATGGCCCCTTCTTCTGCTCTTCTTTGTACTTGCCAGCTTATTTTTATCCTTTCAACTGCTGAGTCGTTGTGAGCAATCAATGGTGCTGTGTGTTTTGACATTGATTTTTATATTCAGTCTTAAATTCAAGTCTGCATTTGGCTCATATGGAATTATTTTCTTTATATGAAACTTATTTGTATCTGAGTATAAAAGTAATGCACTNNTAATATAAACTATCTAGAAAACACATACCACTGATGCTAACATTGNCATATTTTTACTAGTCTTATTCCAAGCAAAAATGAAATTTCATCCATAACTCTTATTATCTGACATTTTTTTACCTGTCTGAACATTATGTAACTTGAGCATAATTAGATGAATCTCTATTGTTCTGATTCTACCAAAATTTAGCTACCCCTAGTTGAGTGATTCCACTCTAATTTTGCTCAGTATTTAAATCATGTGTGATGAGCATTCTTCATNAAAAAAAACTGATCACAGCACTGAGTAAAGTACAAATTCAGTTGTTTACTGTCTTGATGGGTCAGTCTTGATTATATTATGGCCTAAGCTATACTTTGAATCTGCAAAGAACTTACTTTCTGAGATTTGGAGCCAAACCTCAGATCTGAGCTATATCTGTTTGTTTCTTCCAGATGTTCTGAGGTTTGTCATACCAGAGTTATAATATTGTCTGATTCCTTTATTCCCACTAAGAAAAAATATACCTTTGGGAAATCAAAAGTCACACAGAAAAAAAAGGTATGCTGCCCTCTGTATTCTAAGATTTCTATAAGATTCTTCATGAATGAAAGCTCAAGAAAACTCAGTGTGTCTCATTTCTTAAGAAAAGGGTCAGAGACTGTGATAGTGGGTGCCCTGTGTATTTGTGCTAACAGACATGGGCATCTGTGTGGAATAACTCTTACCCCTATATTTTCCCTAAGTGTCTCATGTAATTCACCGAAGTTCACATTTTTAGCTGGAACCTAGGGCTGTCCGTGATCCAGACATGTGTAGTGTCTGATCACCATGCCACTGAGATAACTAATAGCCTTCTCAAACCCATAATGTCTAAAGCTAAATGTTGCCTTCAGAGTCATGGCAAAGAAGGGAAGCAATGAGGTGAGCACAAAGACCCTGACACCAAACCCAAGGGCANCACAGAAGAAAGGGGAATGTAGGAGGGAGAGCAGGATGTGGGAGAGAGAGAGGAGAGGAAGATGAACAATAATTTATAAAGTACAATCCTCCCAGGACCTTGTAATTCTTACTTTATAAATAAAGAAATTGAGACTTAGAGAGTAAATAAATTGCCTAAAACACATCACTAACTAAGGGCTTTCTTCCCACATATATTTTCTAATAATCATCACTCTTCTAGCCTTAGAGACATGACACTAGGGTATGCACAGGCCAGACCTCAGACATGGGGTCCTGATTTAGACCTTTGAACATGTCTGTACCCCTTGTGCATCATCTCAAGTATCTTGAGCTTAATCCAGATTCTGCCATCAGTTATTGAGAGGTTCTGGAGACACTGTATACAATTAACTGGACCATAATGCATAGAGAGTGGTAGTTACTACTCTGAGAATAATTGGTAGATTAGCAAATGAGTAGTTATAGAAAGGCCTTAAAGTCATAACATACTACATAATTGACAAACATCGTTGTTAGCAGCCTAAGTAGTTACGGAAAATGCTTCATGTAGGCATCCATGTTTCCCATCTCCTTCTTCTCGTATTCGTTTTGCTTTTTTGAATAGCAGTCAAAAAAAAGTAGAAAGTGATTCCCATCCCTATTTTTACCAGCTGTACACCTTTGGACAAGAGACCTCCCTTCTGCGAGCCTTTGTTCTTCAAAGCATTGTCTGTGAACCTACAACATAGTATTCACCTGGGAGCTTGTTAGAAATGCAAGCTCTAGGCCCATGCCAGACCCACTGATTTGTTCCCACATACAAAGGCCTGAATGTGCACCAGTAGTCCTAGAACTGCAGAGACAGATAGAGGAGATCCCCAGAGCTCACTGGCCAGCCAGCCTAGCCAAATTTGCCTGGAATACATGAAGTTCTGGGTTTGACCCCTGGTAATACACACATACCCATGGAAAGCAACTGAGAAAAATACCCAACATCCACCTCTAGTGTCCATATGCACGTGAACATACACACACATGCATACACATATCCACATACACATACATATACAGAAGTCCCCAGGTGACTCATGGACATGCTGAATTTTGAAAAACCCAGCTCTTAAGGTCAACTACCTCAGCTGGTAAATGTGATCATCCAAACAGCTGACCTAGTACCAGTGAAGCATTGTTCTTTACACCTGCTCCATTCCTGCAGTAACAGTAACCTGGAACCTCTGGGGAAGATCCAAATGTTCCTGTGCTACAAGACGCAGGTGAGGATCTGGCTTTAGGCAGCCCTGGAATGCAATGGTGCCAATGAGAAACAGATTCAGAGATAAATATGGCCCCTTCTTCTGCTCTTCTTTGTACTTGCCAGCTTATTTTTATCCTTTCAACTGCTGAGTCGTTGTGAGCAATCAATGGTGCTGTGTGTTTTGACATTGATTTTTATATTCAGTCTTAAATTCAAGTCTGCATTTGGCTCATATGGAATTATTTTCTTTATATGAAACTTATTTGTATCTGAGTATAAAAGTAATGCACTNNTAATATAAACTATCTAGAAAACACATACCACTGATGCTAACATTGNCATATTTTTACTAGTCTTATTCCAAGCAAAAATGAAATTTCATCCATAACTCTTATTATCTGACATTTTTTTACCTGTCTGAACATTATGTAACTTGAGCATAATTAGATGAATCTCTATTGTTCTGATTCTACCAAAATTTAGCTACCCCTAGTTGAGTGATTCCACTCTAATTTTGCTCAGTATTTAAATCATGTGTGATGAGCATTCTTCATNGGTCTTTGTTGTTGATGATTTCTTAGTACANACTGCCATAAGAGAAGGAGTTACTGAATCAGAGGATATTTGATGCTTTTCCTCTCAAACATANTGTCAACTTCCAGCAAGATGAATGTTTGCCCATTTATTATAAAGGGTATTACAATTCATAGAAATGGAAAAGATTTACAGGGCAAGGTAGAGGACAGATAGCGGCCATTGTGTTCTCTCCAGGAACACTTCCTTGTGCTCAGCTGTCAGTAGCTCTCAGAACCCTGTTCTTTCGTGTTTATTTCAAAATAAGGCTTCATTAGGTAGGTATGACTGATGAAGTCATTAGCCAGCAATGCATGACTTCTAGCCCTTCTCCCCTCAGTAGAGGTTGGAAGGTAGGGCTGAGACTCTCCTTCACCCTTTCTTTCGGGTGATGACCATCCCTCATTCTAGCCATCTAAGGACCTCAGATACCAGTCATCGTACTATCAAACAGAAGACACTTTTGTTTCTCAGGAAGTTCCAAGGATTTTAAGATCTATAAACACAAAACTGTCCCAAACCAAATGTATAATAAAGCACATCAGATGAATACCTTCTCAAGGGGTTATAGCCTTTCCTGCTGGCTGTCCTGGCCCTCTAGATGCTCAGTTTTCTTGTTAAAAAACAAACAATCAACCAACTGGTTAGTGGAAAACACTGTTAAACAGGAGCAAACTACCTAATTTATAAGCAGGGACAGAAAGTCACTGAGGCTAAGAAAGACATGGGCTTTGCACCCAAGTGTTTCAGACTGGGAGATTTACATATTGTCTCTTGGGTGAGGCCCACAACAATGAAATAAGGTGGAGGGGGGGTGGGAAGTGTCCAGAGGAAGATTATCACCTACACAAGGGACTTACAGACAATAAATTTCCTAAATATAGACTGTATCTAGCTTAGATAAATATGGAGAAATGAACTAAAAAAGACAATAAGCCTTAAGGAGGTCTGGAAACGTTGTGAAACACCAAGAACAATGGCTATTAAGGAGGATGCAGGCAGGCTCATGTCCCTACCCTACACTCTATGTGTGGGGTCCTTTCCCAGCTGACTTGAATCTGAATCTGAAATCTTTCATTTGTAAACTAGGATTAGTCACCATTTACAAGGCTGTTTTGAGGATTAAATAAGAATATATAATCTATTAAGAACCAATATCTAATGTGTGCTGAGTGAAGTTGGGGTTCACAGATGTTTATTACAGTTCAACTAAAAATGAGTGTGGGAGNTATGGGTGCAGTTAGCCCAGTGGGTGGGACATTAGCTAAGTTAGCTATGTTGACAAAGGGAAGAAATTTTTTTTTTAAATTAAGTCCCCATCTGAGAATCACTAAAGAAAAGGATTAATAGCTGCAAAAATTCAAAGCCATGTTAGAAAAAAAATGTTTAAAGAAATTGGTAGCTCTGAGGTTATTTCCAGTACCTGGCACCAGAGGTTCTCAATCTATGGGTCATGACCCATTTGGGGTAGCATATAAGGTATTTACACTATGATTCAATATAGTGGCAAAAGAACAATTATAAAGTAGCAACAAAATTAGTTTTATGGTTGGGGTCACCACAATTTGAGAAACTGTGTTAAAGGATTGCAGAATTAAGAAGGTTGAGAACCACTTCCCTATGCACTTTTAAACAGAATGTTTTTAAGAGTTGACATTTGAGTAGCTTTATAAACGAACAAATAAAAAAGTGCCAAGGCGTGCCCATCTATTTGGGGTGTTCTCACAAAGCACCTTAGGCTAGATGGCTTATAAACAGTAGAATTTATTTCTCACAACTCTAGGGGTTAAGAAGTCCAAACACCAGCAGATTGGATGTTTGGGCATGACTGGTAGGTTGCCATATGGCTGTCTTCTAATAGGGCCCTTCTNTGGTGGGAGGATGTTGGAGCTCTGTGCAGTAATTTCTGTTAGGACATGAATTCCATTCAAGAGGGCTCTATCCTTATAGCCCAATCACCTACTAACATTTCTTTAGGGGATAGGTTTTCGACATAAAAATAGAGATGGAGCACAAACATTCAGTCAATAGTAAATAGCCTCTCACTAAAAATAAAAAAATTGGACATTAGTCAACGAAGGTTTCTGATCAAAGAATGACTAAACAATGTGAGTGTTAGAACACTATGTATGAGTCCTGAAATCTATTACAAGCCAGCAGGTAAATAAGGAGTATCACATCAGTGATGTGTCACGAGCACCATAAAAAGGGGCTGAACAATATTCTGCCTGAGTGTACTAATAAGACATGATTTAAAATAAATAAAGTACAGACTGATGTTTCCTGAAAACAAGAGTATTGCAGCTTTCTTAGAAGCACCAATACAACAGAAAACAAATTGACTATAAATCAGGGCAAGAATGTAAGTATGGTAATTCTTTTGACTTTTCAAAAATAAAAATAACTACACTCTGAAGACTAGGACATTTACCACATTTGATTTTGGAGCTTTATAAAAGTGTAGAGCAAAGTTTTCATTTTGAGCTTTCATCTAACCTGTCTTCATTATTGAGTTTTAGTCTAGTACTAATATAATATTTCTTCTTAAATATAAGGAGAAATTCCAGTTTAATAGCACCTTTAATTTTCTCTCATGGAGCATGAGCTATGAAGAGAACACCCAATCAATGAATTAGGATCCAGGATCTTGTAGTAAGGCAACACTGATGGTTTCTGAAACTCTGTTTTGTCCTTTATGGCTTTCAGTTTAAATTTGTACCCTTACCATGGCTGTATTGTGGATATCTTATTCCATTTAACTTCCCAGGCTTACCATGGCTGTATTGTGGATATCTTATTCCATTTAACTTCCCAG